>BQNB010139105.1:0-17604 GCA_026074375.1 Tanacetum coccineum
TAGTCAGTTGTATTTATACTTCTTGACTATCATCCTTTATTGGTTGCTAAGATCCATTCAGCAAAACAAGGAACCACAGGTCGTATTACATTTTGGGAACATTTGTTATAAACCGAAATCCGTACTTATATTGTCAAACAAATTGAAGTCGTGAGCTTATGTAATGAACAAGTATTTTGTTAATCCAATGTATCTTTTTAAAACGACACGTTTAGTGGTCGTTCTTATATCTTGTGCTATTGATCTATGAAGTAACGCCCTCGGATATTTAATATTCCGCTACTACCCAGATTTGGGGGTGTTACAGCTAGTGCATTTAGGGTTTGATTATGGTCATATTGGTGCAAACGATTAGGATTAAAACATGTTAATTTATGATTTAGGGTTTGGCAGGTTTGTGGGTCGTGTTCAACGAATAATATCTTGATGATAGAAACGAGTTAAGAGGTGAATCTTATGCCTAAATTGTAGTTCAGAGAGTCTAGTTTTTAAAAAGTCCATCCTCGAAGGTTTTTGAGGTCAGGAAGTTAGTCAAATGGTTGTTGCAAGAAAAGTTGTCAAAACAGTAAATACAAGTCAGAATTGGGTCAGAATTAGAGAGGTAAACCCCTATTTAAATTTCGAATTAAGGTTAGTCAAAACACAAAAGTCACGTTCTATATGTCTATTAACTTCACCCCAAAATTTAACTTCTGATTAGTTGTCTAAGTATGGTTAGCGAGGTCAAACATTTTAGTACGCGTTCAGATCCGAATCTGGGTACTTTTGAGTTAGGAATTTATTTGAGGCATTTGCACATGTGAATAGCTTTTGGGGAATACGAGGTAGTTAGTAAACACCTAAGTGTACATAGATGATTTATTTGAGAATTTATTATGTTCGGTAGATTAGGGTTGAAAGTTAGGAAAGTGACCCTAAAATTCTGCATTTTCGGGTAAAATGTAGTTAAGTAGACTTATTAGTAAATGAGATGGTTAAAGTCGGGCATGGTGTCGGGGTGACCCATGAAGGTATGTGAACCCCTTAGACATCCATCATATGATTGTTACATGGACTTAAGCATTTGGCTTAGTCGCGTGTAACACGTTTATATTTTATTGTATAGTTTTGTGCTAGGAAATTTGGGAAGCTGCGTTGAGCATTAGGTAAGTTTTATACTCCCTCTTTTTACATTGTTTTAAACTGGGATGGAAATGATGCAAGTGGTTTTGAAATATTTTAATTTCTGTGATTATGTGGTTTAATTGATGCAGGGGCATTTATGTGGCTATTATATGATATGTGTTAAATGTTTATGTGTTGCTGGATCGGAGGGTAACGTTCCTACCTATGCTGTGTGATTTGGATCGGAGGGTAACATTCTTACCCATTACTGTGTGATTCCAATCGGAGGGTAAACTTTTTACCCATTACTGTGTGATTCCGATTAGAGGGTACCCATTTCAGTGTGATATTTTGGTGTGACTTGGATCGTGGGACACGTTCCGTCCTAGTTGTGGTAGTTTTGTACGTATGCATGTTAGCCTGTATAATAGCTAGCTTAACTGTCCTGCTATGTTCTGTTTTATTAATCACAGTAATTGATTGAAAGTTTAAATTGTGTGTCGTAAACCTATGGCTCTCACCAACCGTTGGGTTGACGTTATTAAGCATCATTTTTCAGGTGAGCATCATGAGGATCTTAAGAATAAGAGGAGTGGCTAGAGAGACCATGGGCTGCATGCAGAGTTTAATCTCCTGGTTTATTTCATGCATGAATGAATACTGAATGTTGTTGATTTGAAATGCTTAGGTTTATTTTGGATGTTTTGCATGTCTTGGTATTGACGTGAACCCCCTTTGCTTCAATACAAGACGCCAATTATCTTTTATGTTTGTTTGGGTATTTTCATGACACTTTGTGTCTATACTTTGTTTACTTTATGCATTGTAGTTCTCTATATAGACGCCATTGTGTTATGTTGATATCCATTCTCGTTACGCCTCGCGTTTCTGCCTTGGTGGGGTGTGACACCAACCATGATCAAGAAGAAATAGAATATGAAAATAGACATGAAGATAAGGAAAGATGTGAATTGTTTGATGATCATGAGTTGTCAGTTTGCAATATTAGAAGATTTGAGATGATCAAGTATTCGTTTGGAGATGACGAAGAGTATGTTGCTGTTAAAGAAGACAAATACGCTGAATTGATGAATACGAAGGAAGCAATCCACGCATATCGAGAAATATTTCGCATGATGGACGAAGGATGGATGGAAACGAGAGCCGAATGAAAGAAAGCTGAAGAAAAAGTCTAACTTAAAGACTTCGATGTAAACAAAAGTGCTTCCCGGGAGACAACCCGGATTGTTATTTATTTTTATCGAGTCTGTCTTCCCAGACATCAATACGACGTATCCGCTCCATACCATACGGCGTATTGATTGTCTGGACGTTATCAGTCCTTTATTTTTATGAACTAATAAAACATTATTGTCGGTTCTGTCAATACGGCGTATTCATGCACATGATACGGCGTATTCAACAGACTGACCCGTATTTAGTATTTAGTTTAGTTTAAATTAACCGTAGGTACCAAGATAGGAATGGATTGTTTTTACTATAATTTTACACAGGACCTCGCTGAAAGAAAAAAGAAATCGACAATGTTGGTGGAGAATCTACTATCTGGAAATTTTGAAGTGTTGGAGTCTTGAAACTTCAAGACGGCTGTTCAACACACGCATTTACAACACACATTCTTGCACATAAACTCAACATGGAGAATCTACCGAGCAAAATATCAGGGGAGTTTCTCCCAATCAAATTCCATTTTAAATTCATTATTTAATGTTTTAATCTAAACAACTGATGGACGTTGTATAATTCAGAGTTAGGGAGTGGATGGGAATTAGAAATGAAACTTGTCCAATTTATCACACATCCAAATGCATAAATTAACTCAAAATTTAAAAAAATTCAAGCATACTATTGTGAAATTACTTGATACATAACCCGCACTAACAATAACCCTTGTTAGATAATTTTGAGGATTTAACGCTAAACCGTTTCAAATGTTTACCTCAAATTCCACAAATAAAAGAGGGTGCCTGATGTTGTAAAGACTTTAGAACTTGGCTTGGTAATATACTATTCGGACCACAATAAAGAAACTATGGATTTAGATGGATGTAACTTGTTTAAATAGGTAAATTTTATATGACTACACCCAAAAATGCCATATATATGTTGTTTTATAAATTAACTACACTGGTTAGTTAACCCTCGAATAAACCCTTTATGTAACTCTTCATCAAAGAGTAAGAATACCCCCTAGAACAACCCGTAGAGCCAATCCTTTAAGAATTACACTAACTATCTATTTCGTTACAACTTTACATCTTAGCCTACCCTGTTAGATTATGTCCATTTATCACTTGCTAAGTTGCTTAAATGTAAAGTAGTATTTCTCTCGAGTCTTGGTCTAATTTTCTATCTTGGTACCAGATGGGAATAAATTTTGTACATTGCAAAAGGGAATGTATAAAGTAGTCAAAACTCATGTATTTTTACTACCAACGCAATTATTGGTACATCCGAAGAACGAAGAATTACCGAAGGAATTATCCGGAGATATTATGATCGTGAAAATGGTGAAATTACACCGAGTTTCATAGTATAGTGTTAGCAAAAAAAAGAAAAATCGCAACAAAGAAAAGAGAAGGAAAGTTTGGAGATAATCGCAAGAGCTTAGACCGAAGGAATTATATAAAGGATCGATTATTCGTTGATACGTCTTAAAAATCAACGATGTAAAGTATTGTATAAAGTGGTAGATATCGCCACTTGTCTTGTAAAAGTTTGTAAAGTATGGGACGATTAAGAAGTTGACCGTTACAGGAATGCCAACTTAGGTTGTTATTTTTTATCAATGATCAAGACGTTTGTAAATAGTTGTGTCTTTATCATGGTAACGGTCGGGAAAAAGTGTCTAGCAACTTATATCTTGGACTTAGTCTATTTGTTTAATAATTTTTATTTAACAACAATTTAATTCCCTTTCCTAATCATTAACCATGGGTTTTACGCGAATGAGGATGTGATGGAGCATGCATGTCTATTCCGTCGTTACGGCTATGTATGCATGTCTCAACTGCCTTGTTGGTTTATTACTATTAGTGAAAGTTAGAAGATCCCTACCCTATATCATTCTTTATCCTAACCCTTGGTTAAACTCGAATGAGGATGTGATCGAACACATATGTCTATTCTGTCGTTCCAAGTGGTACTTTTGGTGAAAGATTGTAGAATGATCAACTTTAAGCCTTATAACAAAAACCCATTTTACCTTTATAAACTTGTTACTCCTTAGCTCTAGTGGTGGATATGTGTATCCTTGCCAAGCTTATGATAGATTACTCATCACCACCAAATACGGCGTATCTGTGCCTGCACTCACCAAATACCACAAAGGAAACAAGATCAATACGCCGTATCCAGAAAGGAAATACGCCGTATTCAAGCTATATGGGAATAAAATATTCTGGAAGATATCAAACGTGGTCCTTACTTCAAGAAACCCCCAATACGCCGTATCCAACACATTGGATACGCCGTATTGAAACCGACTTCAGATCTTATAAATAGAAAACTCAAAAACAAGTTTTCAGTGTGCTAAATCATATTCTCGATACCTAAACCATAAAATTCGATTTTTAGAGGAGAAAAAGAGCAGAAGAGGTCGAGCAATGCAATTCATCCCATAGGAGACAACGTGTAATTTCTTATACTCTTGTAATCGTTCAGTCTTTGGTATCATTCGTTAACTCGGTTAGTTTATCTTGGCTAAATCATTACTTTTGTATTAATTATGACGTTTGAAGGATAATACCTTCGGGTATTAGCCATTGTTATGAAGATCTTAATGTTTGGTTTGTTTATCTCGATTTCTTAATTTATCGTTGAATTGCTTGTTTATGTTTATCAATATACTTGCTTATGTGCTTAAGTATACGACCTATCATTCAACTAGGTCTAGTCCTACATATTTAATGCGCTGCAACTTTGGTGTTGTTTAGGCGTAGGCTAAGAGTTTGGGATAACTCTCCATATTGCAATTTATATATATGGAATGATAAGATCACAAATATTGACATATCTTTGCTCTTTGATTGTGAGCTTAGTTGAGCCATAAGGTGACATTGGTATCAACGAGTACGTTCTAATCAATTGGTAAAGACTCGAACAGTGGACTACTAGTATATAAAGAGCCGTTAAGTAGTAAATGGGTAAAGTCTCCATAATTTAAGGTTTAACAAGATCACCATTGTCTGAATCCCTAAGATAGATTATAATCAGCAAATAAGGATGCTTTATGCGGATGCGTTTAATTGTGACAAAAATCTACGTGTCTAGGTCTTAGGAAGAAGTAACGCCTAAGTCTTAAGAATGATATGTCGCCTCGAGATAAGTAATCATTGCACTAATAAACAAACCAACATTCTGATTGGATTAACAATGGTTAATATAGTTTTCTTATATTTGGCTAAACCGCTCTTTTATCTTTTGTTAATTTGCTTACGTGGGTTAAAGTGTCTTGAATTGGTTTTAGTCACCACAACACCTGTGCCAGTCTCTCAGGCTGAAAACCCCCCTTATCTATTAGATTTAGTATTAACATAGGTTTAGCATAGATTAGACTAACTTAGATTAGAAAAACCAAAGTATTAATAAATTGAAAGATTTAACTTCGCTCTAAGTGTTTGACACCCTACTTACCACGAAACTCTCATCGATCGGGTACACTGCCCGTTAAAGTGTTGCTTTTGGTTAAGTCGGCAAAATATAAATTTAAAACTTGCATAATAATTTAACACTACACAACGACACATCACCCTTCGAAGAGGTTACGGCGTAACATGCTGAGTCATGATTACACCGTAACATGTACACGTCAACGATGATGCAGATGCTTAGTCACCATTACGACGTAATCGTTCCATTTGATTACGCTGTAACACTAATTTTCCCTATGGTATGGGAAGTTTACGTCAGTAAGGTTACGGCATAAATACACTCTTGCATTACGCCGTAACCAACTCAAAGTCTATATAAAGAATGGATTCTAGCTCATTTGAGATATCTCCATTCCCAGAGCCTACACAAGGGTTTGGAGAAAACCTACTTTTCATCAGCAAGGCTAGAGAAACGAAGGAAGGAAGAAGAAACCATGTAACGTATGACAAATTTATCTTTAGGAATTATAGTGTTTCAAACATGTTCTCTACATTTTCCTAGATCTAGACATGGTGTAATTCTCCTTAATATTATTTCCTTTTGGTATCTCTACTTATCCTGATATTATTAGCTTTGTCTGGTAATTGCTTTTGTTGTAGGAGCTTAGCCTAGGTTTTTGAGTTAAGGTTGTGAGACCCTTAAGTGTACAAATATCTTTTGCACTTGAGTGTTCTCTATTCTCTAATTGAAGTACCCATATTCATTGGTGGTTCGGCCTTCACCCATTAGGCGTTCTCTTATCATTAAGATCAAAACTAAGTCTCTGGTATCATTTGCATCATGCTTGTCCTCGGTATAATCTCGGCCCTTATTTCCTAAAGAAACAAGCCTTCACACTAGGATCTAGCTATGGTATTTGGCGTGTGGTATGTGCTTAAGTACACATACCTTTTACCTATAAAAACGAGCCTAAATAACCAAAAACGGACATAAAATGCCAAATATATGTGTGTTTTGTGATTTATGATGTGCAGGTAACGGATATTCACTAAAGGACAAAAACAAAGCCAAAAGGACAAAACCGAGCCCGAGAATGGAAAGAGCGTGAAAAGTCAAAAAGTCAAAGTCAAAAAGTCAACAAGTCAACAAGCCAAAGACGAAACCGAAGAAATCTTAAATGGACCAACCCGCACCCATTTAATGGGCCGGGCCAGCCCATTAAGCCTTATCTATAAACCTTATAAGTAAAAAAAAGTCCAAAACCTATTAAATCCTATCCCGGCCCATTTATAAGCCCAACATAACCCTTAACCATACACCCTTTAAATCCCTTACACCGTTAGTCCTTAAGGACTAACACTGATAGTCCTTATACCATTTCACCATTAGTCCATAACTTTAACCCTGTTACCCTTTACCCCTAACCCCGTTATAAATCAATTAACCAAAACCCTTTTCCCGCCATTATTACTATTCATCATCCTCAACCTCGACCCCTGCACCCCAAAACAAACACATCACTTTCCCACTTCAACCCCACTTCACAAACCAACAAATCCACCTTGGCAATCCCCTAACTTCTCATTCGTTGATGAATTGAAGACCAATTCAAGGGCTGTGATCATACTACTTGGTGAACAAGCATAATGAAGGGCTTAGATGATGATTTTGACTCTCTCACATAAGAAGCACAACTTCTTATCTCCTCACAGAACTAGCACAAAGAGAAGACCCCAAGACCTTCTTTATCTTCTATAAATAGGACTCTTGTAAGCCTTTGAGGCTATCTAGTTTTTACACAGCTTATCTTAGTTTAAATTTAGCTTATTTTAGTTTTTATTCAAGTCTTGTAACTCTTTTAAAGTTTAATGAAAAGTTGAGGTATTTTATGTTATAAAATTCTGAGTTTTTAAGTTAATGTCATTGTGTTTCAAAGTACTTTATAAGCTAGCAAAAGCTCTTATTTACTCTTTATATAAGCTGTTTGACTTAGACCATATAAAATTTTCCATAGTTTATAGGGTTTAAGCCTTTTTACAAAAAATCACTCAAAAGAAGCTAAATGGATGATAAGCCAATAAGGGATAGGCTTATGGGTTTACTAGCTTGTGAAAACAAGCTAGAGCTTGTTGATAAGCTCTTGTGAGCATGTTTATACCCTTGTTTGAGCAAAGGGGCTTGTAAGTTCACTTTTTGCATTTTAGCTTAAAAATCTGTTTGCTTATTTAAACAGCTTATTTTTTGCTTATATTTGCTTATTTATGCTTATTATGTCTTAGGAATGCTTAACATGCTTAGCTTGTAGTTTAAAACTCATCTGTTCAAGTATTTCTCATAATCTGTGTCTTATATAGCTTAAAACTGCTTAATTTGTTTTGCTTAATGATAAGTGCTTTTTAGTAGTTAAAATTTGCTTATTAAGTCTTAAGTTTGTTAGTTAATCGTCTGTTTTTAAGAATCTTGGCTTATTTCGGTTTAAATTAGCTTTAAAATGGATTTTAAAAAGCTAAAGGAGTGTTTGGGTTAAGAGCCAAAGTGGGTCAAAAAGAGTACAAAACTGTTTTAGGTCACTAAGCTAACTTTACCAAGCTCTTTTAAGTCCTTTTAATCAGTTTTTATAAGTTTTTAAAGTCTGGAATTAAGTTTTAAGGGTTTGTCTATCTATTCTTTAAATCTGTGGTCTTGGAACTTTTTCAAACTGTTTAAATTTGATTTTTGTTTAAAAGATTGTTTTGAAGTTTTGTTTATGCTTCTTTTAGAGTCTAAATGCAGTAGGAATGTTTTTGTTAAGTGTGCATTTGCACTTGTGGTTTTGGTCTCAATCTATCAAAATGCATTTTCAGTTTTTAAAATTTTAAAAAGCCACTTTTTAATCACAAATTTCGACTAGTTAAGGTTAGTTTTAGGAATTGAAATTCATAGCACAAACTTATTGTGCTATAAGCTTAATCTTTTTAAGCTTTTTGTGGTTATAGAACATCTTTTATTGGCTTATTTATAAGCCTGCAGTTAGCCATTAGTCTTTTAAGTCTGTTTTTAAGCTAACTGTCTCTTTGCTTTTTAGTAGTCTTATAGCTTATTTTAATTGCTTATTCTTAGTCCCTAGTGCTTATTAGGTGTAGGATAGTCTGTTTTAAAGCTTATTTGTTGTATGTGCTTATTGAATGTTAAAAAAGCCTAACAGTTTAAGCTAAGTCTCTTAGCTTTAAAAACCAAGTCTGTCATCTTTTTATAAGCTTATTCTAGCTTATTTTTGAGTTTTAGCAAAAATTCATTTTTTAAAGTTTGTTAGTTTTGCTTATAGTTTAGTTTTTAAAAAAGAAAAATAAAAAAAAGTTTTTTCAAAAAGGAAAGCCACAGGGTTCGAACATGTGACCTCCACCTCACTCAACCAACACCCTAACACCACCACACACTACCAACTGCCCTGTGGTCTTTTTTGTTTATAATTTGTTATATTTAATACTTAACCCTTATTTCTAGTTTTTGGCTTATTCTCTTTTCAGCTTATTTAGCAGCTTATTAGCATAGCTTATTTCCTGTTCTTATGTTTCCTAGAGTAGTTATAGCTTAAAGTATTTTCAGTAATTTTCCTAGATTTTTATAAAGTCATTTACTATTTTTAATATTTTATTTAGATTAAAACCGTTTTTAATTCATAATAAATAAAATAAAAGTCAAAAAAATATAATTCTTTTTTCCAAAATTATTTTTAATCATTTAGGACTGTTAAAAATTATATTTGCTTTTGTAGGGTTAAAATTTGATAATTTAGGTTTTAAGTCGCGTTTTTTAGATTCCCGTTAACGTTTTTAGGTCCAATCTTTAATTGCTTTAATTGTTTACTTGCGTTTATTTGTTTTTTGCATATTATTAGTAGAAATAGAATCCCAAATCAAAAATTTGATCATTCAATCACTCGATCACGAACTTAACCTCGATTTTCAATTCACGCCTCGTCAGGATACAACTCGGGAAGGTTTTGGATTTTACTTTGGATAAAAGTAATCTTTCTTCTTAAAAACCTTTTTCCACTTTCCTCACACTTTCATTATTTGATATTTTGATTTAATTATATATATGTATATTAAGTTATATAAATAAGTATAGTTAAGATGTATCAAATTTTTAGCGCCGCTGCCGGGGAGGTTGTGAAACGATTATTATGTACGTTTGAAGATTAGTGTTTGAAGACCCTTCCCCGTGAAGTTATCTCTTTCATTTATGAATATTTTCTTCTATTATCAAGTAATCAAAAATTCTAAAAAAAATTGAAAAACAACAAAATCAACCGTTATTTCACTTGTGAATTCGGCTCACCTTTAGATTACAAACTATAAGAGAGGTATAAGGAGGGTTGATCCGACGAACTTCGACCCGAAAGGAGAAGGTTTTTAATAGCTTCGCATTTTCCCACTCCTCCGCTTCTTTGTGCGTTTTCTAGAGGGCTACCGTACACTTGTTTGATTATCGGTTACAAAAATATTTTTCTTTTTTTTCTCTTATTTTATTCTTAGTGTATGCAAACTCGCTCTTCTTCAAAATTCGTTGGTTAACCTTCTACGAATCTTACTTCTACGATTCTGAATCGTCGTAATCGTAGACGTTCTAAACAAAGAGTCGAACCATTTTCTCTTGAAGAGAATCCCGTAGTTATGATGGCCGATCAACGTACTATGGCGGAATTACTCCAAGCACCCACCGAGGGTTACGGAGATGCTATTGTTATTCCTGCTATTCTTTGGAGAATTTTGAGCTTAAACATGGTCTTCTAAATCTCGTAACTTCAAAGCAATTTTATGGATTTGAGAAAGAAGATCCACATGCTCACATTCGTTGGTTTAACAAGATTACTTCCACGATTAAGTATAAAGATGTACCTAATTCATCGATTAAGCTTATGCTTTTTCCCTTTTCTATCGAGGGGGCAGCCCGGATTTGGCTCGAAAAAGAACCCCCTCGTTCTATTCTTACTTGGGAAGATCTTGTTACCAAGTTTATTAACCAATTCTTTCCTCCTTCAAAAACTACAAATCTCCAGAATGAAATTACGAATTTTCAACAATGTTTTGATGAATCATTTTGTAAGGCATAGGACCGTTTCAAGGATCTTCATCGTGCATGCCCGCATCATGATTTTACAGAATTGTCATCACTGATTACCTTCTAAATTGCGATAAACCCACCGTCAAGATTCTTATGATGCGCCGTCGGTGGTAATCTTTTGACTAAAACTCCTTGGGATGCTTTGACAATTATTGAAAACAAGTTAAAAGTTCGCAATTCACGGAACAAACCGATTGTTTCAAAAGTGAGTACGAATGCTCTTTCTTCTTCTACCCTTCATTCTCCCGAGATTGCCGCTCTTGTCGACGCCATTAAGGCTATGCTTCATCATAAATCTTCTCCTCCCGCTTCCGTGAAAGCAGTTGAGGAAATTTGTGTTACTTATGGTGGACCACATCCTTACCAACCAATGTCTTGCCACAGATGGCAACATTTTTCCGGAATGTCGAGATAATATTCAAGGATAAGTTTCAGCAGCCGCAGTAAATTATAATCAAGGAAATACCGGATACCGTCCTCAAGGTGTTGCTAACCAAATTCGACCACCGGGTTTTGCTCAACCGAATGTGCAAAATAATCAAAAACGGTTCAATTACGGTTACAATCAAAATAAAGGAAATCCGGTTTATCAAGCTCCGATTCAGCAAACTCAAGTTGCTCCTTCGAATGAATTGTCGAATTACAAGAAGATAATTGATACTAATATAAAAGCCATGCAAAATCAAATTAATAATGTGAAAAATGAATTGAGGAATGAAATGCAAACTTCAATACAAACTTCAATGTCAAATCAAACCAACAAGCTTAAGAATATGATGGCTAGTTTTTTCCAAATGAATACCGCTTCTTCTTCCGGTACGGGTTCACTTCCTAGCAACACCGTTGCTAACCCGAGAGGTCACTTGAAAGCAATCACCATCCGAAGTGGTATTTCTTATAATGGACCTCCAATTCCACCTCTTCTAAAGGTGGTGGAACGGGAACCCGAGGTGACAAAGGATACGGTGCAACCGAGTACCAAAAACATCCAACCTCTAGTAGTCTAAATTCAAGATCCAATTGATGAGCCCGTTGTTGCTCCTAAGCCTAAACCGTCTATACCTTATCCTTCGAGAGCCAACAAATAAAAGCTCCATGAAAAAGATGATAAACTAGCTTTGAAATTTGTTGAAATCTTTAGGGAATTACATTTCGAGCTCCGTTTCGCGAATGCTCTTCTACATATGCCTAAATTTGCTTCAATGTTTAAAAGTCTCCTTAATAATAAAGAAAAATTGTTTGACTTATACAAAACACCGGTGAACGAGAATTGTTCGGCGGTTATCCTAAAAAAGTTGCCCGAAAAACTAGGATACCCCGGCAAGTTTCATATTCCATGTGATTTTTCGGATTTAGTTGAATGCTTTGCCTGGGCCGATCTTGGTGCAAGCATCAACTTAATGCCTCTTTCCATATGGAAGAAGCTCTCACTCCTCGAACTTACTCCTACTTAAATGATTCTTGAACTTGCAGACCGATCGACTACTAGTCCATCCGGTATTGCCGAAGATGTCTTTGTAAAAGTAGGAAAGTTCCATTTTCTGGCCGACTTCGTAGTCGTTGATTATGTTCTCGATCCTCTAGTTCCCTTAATTCTCTGGAGACCCTTTTTGAGGATGACACGTGCTTTGATTGATGTTTATGGTGAAGAATTAACTCTCCGAGTTGATGATGAAGCCATAACCTTTAAAATTGGTCAAACTTCGAGATACTCCTACAATGATGTTGTGTCGATTAATTGAATCGATGTCATCGACGTAGCTTGTGAGGAATATGCTCAAGAAGTGCTCGGATTCTCGGATAGTTCTACGAGTGGCAATCCCACTCCGTCTTTAGATCATATCCTTTCTACTTCTTCCCCCTCTCTCATACCTTTTGAGGAAGGTGACTTCATTTTGGAAGAAATAGAAGCTTGTCTTACAAATGATTCAATTCCACTGGGAATTAATGATGATGACTTTGATCTGGAGGGAGACCTTATTCTACTCGAGAAGTTATTAAACGATGATCCATCATCTCCTCTCCCTTCGAAAGAACTTCATGTTGAGGAACTTAAAATCCTAAAATCTTCTATTGATGATCCTCCGGAGCTTGAGCTCAAGGATCTACCTTCTCATCTTGAGTATGCATTTTTTGAGGGTACCGATAAACTACCCATCATAATTGCTAAAAACTTAAAAGAAGATGAGAATGTCCGACTTCTAAAGGTTTTAAAGTCACACAAGCGTGCCATCGCTTGGAAAATCTCCGATATAAAGGGTATTGATCCTTAATTTTGTACTCATAAAATATTAATGGAGGATGACTCTAAACCGGCAATTCAACATCAAAGATGGGTGAACCCAAAAATTCATGAGGTTATCAAAAAGGAAGTTATCAAACTCCTTGATGCCGGATTGATTTATCCTATCTCTGATAGCCCGTGGGTTAGCCCCGTTTATTGTGTACCTAAGAAGGGCGGTATAACCGTAATTGAAAATGAAGATATGAGTTGATACCTACTCGTTTAGTTACGGGATGGCGTGTATGCATTGACTACCAAAAGTTAAATGATGCCACTCGTAAAGATCATTTACCAAATGCTCGAAAGACTCGCGGGAAACGAATACTATTGTTTTCTAGATGGTTTCTCGGGATACTTTCAAATTCCTATTGACCCGCAAGACCAAGAGAAGACCACCTTCACTTGCCCTTATGGGACGTTTGCCTACCGACGCATGCCTTTCGGCTTATGTAATGCTCCGGGCACGTTCCAAAGGTGCATGATGGCCATTTTCCACGACATGATCGAGGAAACAATGGAGGTCTTTATGGATGATTTCTCGGTCTTCGGGGATTCTTTCTCCTCATGCCTCTCCCATTTAGACAAAATGCTCAAACGGTGCGAAGACACTAATTTAGTTCTAAATTGGGAGAAATGCCATTTTATGGTAAAAGAAGGCATTGTTCTAGGGCATAAGATTTCAAAGTCCGGGATTGAGGTCGACAAAGCTAAAGTTGATGTTATAGCTAAACTCCCTCATCCGACTTCCGTTAAAGGCATTCGAAGTTTTTTAGGTCACGCCGGGTTCTATCGTCGATTTATTCAAGATTTTTCTAAAATCGCCCGGCCGATGACCCATCTTCTTAAAGAAAGTAAAAGATTGAAAAAGATACCCCTTTCATCTTCTCGAAAGAATGTATTGAATCATTTAATATACTTAAGAAGAAGTTAACCGAAGCTCCGATTTTAGTTGCCCCCGATTGGGACCTACCATTTGAAATTATGTGTGATGCTAGTGATTACGCGGTAGGTGCAGTCTTGGGGCAACGTAAGACCAAACATTTTCAGCCTATACACTATGCTAGTAAGACCATGACGGATGCTCAAGCACATTACACTACGACGGAGAAAGAATTATTAGCCGTGGTATATGCTTTTGAGAAATTCTGGCCTTATTTAGTCTTGTCGAAGACCATAGTGTATACGGACCACTCGGCTCTCAAATATCTTCTTGCCAAGCAAGATGCTAAACCAAGATTGCTCCGGTGGATTCTCCTACTCCAAGAATTTGATGTCATTATTCGTGATAAAAAAGGAGCAGAGAATCTCGCGGCCGACCACTTATCAAGACTTGAAAATCCCCACCAAGATGTTCTCGAGAACAAGGAAATTACCAAAACATTTCCTCTCGAGACTCTTGGTATGGTTACCTTTCGTGGTGATTCTAGTACCCCATGGTTTGCCGACATTGCAAACTACCATGCGGGGAATTTTATTGTGAAAGGGATGTCGTCCCAACAAAAGAAAAAATTCTTTAAGGATGTAAAGCATTACTTTTGGGACGACCCCTACTTGTTTAGAATTGGTGCGGATCAAGTGATTAGACGATGTGTTTACGGCCAAGAAGCCGTTGATATCCTCACGGCTTGCCATAATGGACCCACCGGAGGACATCATGGTGCCAACTACACTGCTTAGAAAGTCTTTGATTCTGGATTTTATTAGCCGAATATTTACCGAGATGCCCATGACTTGGTCACACGGTCTGACGCTTGTCAACGTCAAGGCAAAATCTTGTAAAAAGATGAAATGCCCCAAAATGCAATTCAAGTATGTGAGATCTTTGACGTGTGGGGCATCGATTTCATGGGCCCATTCCTGTCTTCTCGAGGGGACAAGTACATTCTCGTGGCCATTGACTACTTGTCTAAATGGGTTGAAGCAAAAGCGCTCCACACTAACGATGCCCGAGTTATCGTGAAAATTTTAAAATCTCTCTTCGCCTGATTTGGAACTCCTCGTGCTATCATTAGTGATCGCGGCACTTTTGCAATGACCAATTTGAAAAGGTCAAGCTTAAGTATGGAGTTACTCGCCTTCTTTCTACCGCGTATCATCCACAAACGAGTGGACAAGTTGAGGTTTCCAATCGTGGTTTGAAACATATCTTGGAAAGGACCGTAGGTGAAAACCGTGCTTCATGGTCCGATAAGTTAGATGACGCGTTGTGGGCCTTCCGTACCGCTTTTAAAACACCCATCGGGTGCACTCCTTATAAGCTAGTGTACGGAAAGGCTTGTCATCTTCCTATCGAACTTGAACACAAGGCCTATTGGGCCTTGAAACATTACAATTTTGACCTCAAACCGCGGGTGATCACCGGAAAGTTCAATTGAATGAATTAAATGAACTCCGGGATCAAGCCTACGAGAACTCTTTAATCTACAAAGAGAAAACGAAGAAGATTCATGACTCCAAGATTAAGAACCACATTTTCAACATTGGTGATCGAGTTCTTCTCTTCAATTCTCGATTAAAGATCTTCTCGGGCAAGCTCAAAACCCGTTGGACCAGACCGTTCACCATTGCTCAAGTTTTCCCTTATGGTACCGTCGAGTTATCTCAAACCGACGGGCCAAACTTCAAGGTGAACGGTCATAAACTCAAGCACTATTTTGGAGGGGACATATGTAACACCCCCAAAAATATGACAACGCAGCGGAATACCACATGGGGTGCTACTTCATAATACACAGCACTAGATACAAGAGAACGACCTCTAAATGTGTCGTTTGTAAAACAATCTCGTTGATTTTCTGAAATCAAAATAATAGTTGTCCCATAATTGCATCACCATGAAAAACTTGAATGTAAAGACTCCAATGCACATCAAATAATCCAAGCATCTAATTCACCTGAGAAAAACATGCTTAAAAGTGTCAACATTAAAGTTGGTGAGTTCATAGATTAGTTTAAATATGAATGTAAGTTTCAACTGAATGTATTTGTCCACTGTATCATCACAGTACCATGTAAAAATCCCAAAGATTTATAAAGAATGCACGACACATTTTATGTCACCAAAAGTACCAATCTTATCCCAAAGATTTATAAAGAATGCATGACCAATTTAATGTCACCAAAATGTTTCAAGTATGTATTGCCACTTTATTCAAGGCAACGTAAATATCCATGTGAGTATAAAACAATGTTTACGATTACTCTAAGCTCATGAAACTGAAGCTAATAATAAAAGTAAGAATTCATATGTATTTGTTGGGGGCCCTGTAGTCCCAACGTGATCCGACATGTTATAACGTTCGTTCCCAGTGATAGCTAGTCACCCGAACGGGGGTTGTCAATCCCGAATAGATCTATTTTATATCATTCGCGTGGACATCACGCTATAATGTTCGTTACCGGCGATAGCTAATCACCCGAACAGGGATCCACACCCGAATAGATCTATTTCATAACATTCGCGCTCACCCTCCAAGTGATTTACAGTTCATGACGCTGTGACGTAGACTTGTATGTACCCATCACAGGTGTCCCCTCCAAGAACACCCGGGCAGTGATTTAAAGAATATATACTCCCGATACCGGTGTCCCCTCCAAGAACACCTGGGCAGTAAAGTAAAAATATGTACTCCCGTTACCGGTGTCCCCTCCAAGAACACCCGGGCAGTAATTTTGTTGTTATCAGTTCAATCAGCCTAAGCTAATCCGTAATCATTTCAAATGTAAAGTATGTATTTGTGACCAAAAATGAAGTCAAATAATGTATCCCATAGCGAGCTATGCAAATAAGTATGTAAACCAATTTGTAATCAATCATGTAAACGCATTTGCAAACAAGCATGTTCTCACCCCAAATATATGTAAAACGAGTAAAAACAGGGGAGCTATAAACTCACCTTGATCAAAGACCACGATCAAATAATCCAAATAATTCACAACCGAATCTGCAATGATCTCGGTCACGACCTATAATTATGTCGCTCTATTATAATACACGTATTAAATACGATCAACGATGCGTACATCGTAACGACGAAATCATACATATTTTAATATGTATACATACTATACATGTGATGAGAAATCCACTTGCGCGTCTTTAAACCTTAACCCTTGGTATATTATATGAATATATACTATTTTCCGTCTAATCATAACTTATGTCGAATATTTATCGAAAGTTACTATTTTTAGACTCTTCGTTTTTAGGACCGAACAATGGTCCTAAATATAATTAATTGAAATAATAGATCAATCGACCTTTAGTTTTGACCCGCTATGTTTTAATTTTAAAACTGACAATCCTCGCGGCAAAATAAAACGTCATTACGAACAACTTTCGTGTTTCGCCGGAAGGCTGAAACGGACTCGAAAGTGCTCAAATCGTTTAATTAATATATGTCTAAACGTCCGATATTTTGAAAACCAAAGTCTGACTTTTCAAAGTCTCGAATCCCGAATCCCATGTTCCGTTTTCTGCTCTTAATTATTCGTTA
>BQNB010139106.1:0-17604 GCA_026074375.1 Tanacetum coccineum
CCAAAATCAATGTTTCTTCATCATCAATCATAGGCATAGCAACATGTGTTTTAGATATAATAGCACCATCATACAAGGTTAGTTTTATCCGCTGAGCTTTCCTAAGGTAAAATGGATTTTGATAACCTAGAGCTTGTTTAGGTGTATTATCATAAAATGCTTGCGGCTTAGTTAACATGTGCACTATCTGAGTAGATTGACCCACTTTATAAACAATATTATTGTAGGTCCTTGGTGTTGGATCTATATAGCCTTTGTAAGACAATAGTTAACTTGAATAAATCCATATCAACTATGTGAGAGACACTAACTATGAATATCAAGTGTTAATGCAGAATCTTAACACAAGAATTAAGAAGAATAATGATACTAAATTTGCTATTGATTTCGATTAAGCTTCAATGCTTCTATTACACATATCAAACTCTATGCCGTAGGGTTCCTTTTATACACCAAGGAAACCCTAATGGGCTTTACAAACGTGTGAAAGGATAATGCATATCCTTTCCTAAGATATCTCCTAAGATATCTCTAAGATAACTATTACTATTCTGTTATATAAACAGACTTAACTAAATACGACCAGTACTAACTATAGTAACCAGTACTAACTATAGTACTGCTATTCTACCAGTACTAACTTCAGTACTGCCAGACTTAAGTTAATACTGCCAGTATTAACTTAGTACTGCCAGAACTAACTAATACTACCAGACTTAACTGTTATACTATCAGTATTAAGTCTTTTACAATCTATTTCCCAACAACAAGCCCCTAAGTTTGTACCTAATAATGTTTACTATATGATCAAACAGAGTCTCCACGCACCTCTCCTTTTGTTGAAAAATTCTAAAGTTTCTCTTTTGCCATAAAAAGTAAATAACAGCACCAAAACTAATTTCTGAATCACACTCCATATCTTATTACTAGCAGGCATATTAGAAATAGCAGAAATGACACTAGGCCAAATGTTGCTCACATTATTCATATTAGCCATTGGTTTTAACCGTTCCCACAATCTCTTAGAATAAGCACACGAAAAGAACACATGGTTATGAGATTCATTATCAACTCCACACAAAAGACATTATAAGTCATGCACAGAAAACCACTTAGACAACCTATCCTTAGTCTTAAGTCTACCTTTTATCGCAATACATGCAATAAAATCATGTCTAGGGATGCATTAAGAGTACCAAACATGTTTATGCCAAATAAAATTAAGGAATTTAACTTTGACATCCTTCCAAGCCTCAGCAACACTAAAACGCTTCTCCCTACCCTTTTTATCAATCCAAACTACCTTATCATCCAAATCATGAACAATCTTAGGCACAAGAACATATAAAACTTCATCAAATCTCCACTCTCATTCCCTAGGCCACACCCAATTACCATTATTAATCAAGTCACACACATTTGCATTAAGACTCAGACCAGCTTGAACAATGATCCTATGATTAATTAGTTTATTTAACGGACCCCTAGTATGCCACTTATCGAACCAAATGTTGCACTTTTGCCCATTACCAATCTTAATATTGACAAAAATCCTAATATCATCCCTAAGCTTTAAAAGCTGACACCAACTCCAAGACCTATGCTCTTTTAATTCAACATCCTAAATATTACCTTCTTTCAATCTATGAATTTTAACCCACCTAACCCAAATAGAGTCCTTATCAGAAGCAACATTCCAAAGGTGCTTAGCCATAAGGGCCACATTCTAACTACGAACAGACTTAAGACCAAGGCCTCCTTGACTTTTAGGTTTACACACATCTTTCCAATTCACACTCACCATGCTTTTAGAATTATCACCCCTAGCCCAGAGAAAGTTTTTAAATAATTTATTAATCTTTTCACAAACAGACGTTGGAAAGATAAAAAATGAACCCTAGTAAACTTGTAGAGATGCTAAAACAGATGAAATAAGAAGCTTACCAGCAAAAGATAAATTCCTATTTTTCCAATCATTGATTATATTCTGAATAACTTTAATCAAGATCTTACAATCATTAACATTGATTTTCTTAGAAACAAGAGGAACACCCAAATATTTAATAAAAAGCGTACCCTTTTTAAAAGGTATAGCCATTAAAATATTATTCTTAATCTCATGAGTAAGGCCACAAAAGAAAGCTTCACTCTTGCTCATACTAGGATAAAGACCAGAAGACAAACTAAATTCATCTAAACCCCGTCTAAGAATAGAGGCAGAAATCAAATCACCATAACATAACAATAATAGGTCATCAGCAAAACATAAACTAGTAATTTCTAACTTTCCACAACCAGAGTGATATTTAAACCTACTATCATTCTTAACATGTCTCTTAATCATCAGATTCAGGACTTCCATGACAAGAGTAAAAAGGTAAGGTGATATCGGGTCACCTTGGCTTAAACCCCTTTTAGCTTTAAAAAACCCATGCGATTCCCAATTAATACATATTGAAAAGGAAGTAGTGGTCAAACAAGTCATAATCCAGTTAACCATGATGGGATGAAACCCAAATTTCCTAAGGCAAAACTCAAGGAAAGACCAACTAACATTGTCATACGCCTTAAGGATATCAACTTTAAAAGCACAATTCCTAGCCATATTACCCTAAGTATAATTCCTCATAAACTCTTGAGCTAACAGAATATTATCACTACTCTGTCTACTAGGAATAAATGCACTCTGGTTAACATCAACAAGATCATTTAAAACCAATTTAAGCCTATTTGTAAGAACTTTGCTAATAACCTTATAAACCACATTACAACAAGAGATAGGTCTATAATCAATGACTCTAGCAGGGGATTTCACTTTAGGAACAAGAGAAATTAGGGTTGTGTTGAATTCACCAAGAAGCTTACCTTAAACAAAAAACTCCTTGGTAGCAGAACACAAGTCTGGACCAACAACACTCCATGCAGCTTTGAAGAATTTAGAAGAGTATCCATCTGGTTCAGAAGCTTTGTTATCATCAATGCTAAAAAGAGCTTCCTTGATTTCTTTGTCATCAACAGGCTTGATCAGGTCTAACGCAACATCAACATCCAGTCTCTTAGTGAATAAACTATCAGCATCCTTAACTTCATAAACAACATCCTAAGTACCAAGAAAAGACATGAAATGGGAAACAAAAATGTTAGCAATCTCATCCCTATGACATGGATTACCCTTGTCATCATAAACCACCTCAATTCTGTTTCGGCTCATTCTCCCCTTCACCACCTTATGAAAATATGAACTATTAAAATCACCATCCTTTAACCAAGTAATCTTAGTCTTCTGTTGTAACACCTTTTCCTCATCCAAAGCAGCATCTTTGAAAGCAGAAGCATAAACCATTTCTTCTTCCCTAAGAGCAGCATTAAATGGGTCTCTATCTAAACATTCTTGAACCTTTCCCAACTCAGTTCTAAGGAAATTGACTTTATCAAAAACATCCTCATTTTTCCTATTCAAATCCCTCATATGTGTCTTCATAAACTAAAGTATTTTCGCCAGTCTAAACATAGCAAACCCTTTGACATCAACATTCTAATTTTCCCTCACAAAACTCATGAACTACTTTTTGTCAGCAAGAAAGTTCATACATCTAAAAGGTCTTGGCTTTCTAGTAGTCAACTCAGGAGAGTCAAGATACAAGTACAATGATCAGAGCTCAGATAAGGCATGAAAACAGCAAAACTAGCAGGGTAAGAACTGATAAATTGAGAATTTCCCATCATTCTATCAAGTTTTTTCAAAACACCCGACTCAGGGTTCTTTATCTTCTGAATCCAAGTATAAAATAACCCATTAATATTAATATCAGCAACACCCAAATAGTCAACACATTCTCTAAAATCTTAAGTACCCTCACTCGTAACATTTAACCCATTTGAATTTTCATTACTTTTTAAAATTACATTAAAATCACCCAGCAAAACCCAAGGCTCACTACCAGCAATACTCATATGATCACGAAGGTTTCTCCAAAGCCTATACCTAGATTTAGGAGTGATTTCACCATAGATAATAGACACATACATCAATTTATTGTCCAATAAAGACCTAACTGAAAGGTGCATAGCTTGATCAAACTAAGATAACAACATAGCAGAGACAACTAATGGGTCCCAACCCACAACAATCCTACACCCTTTACAGCTATCCGTAGTATTTGAAACCCATTCCCAAATACCAAAAACATCATTACATACCTTATCCACAAACTTTTTTCTAAGCTGAGTTTCTATAATCCCACATAGACTAATATTATTAGCATTAATGAAAGTTTTTACCTCATTTTGCTTAAGGGTATTGCACATACCCTTAACATTCTATGTCGCAAGCTTAACTACCATTTAAACAATCGGAGGGGGGACAGGCGTGTCCTGATCATGGTTAAGTTCATAATTACCAACATTAGATACCACATCTTGAGTAAGGAACTGAGCAACACTACTACTATCTTCAGCAACCTCCTCATTCATATCTTCATTGCTTTCTATTCTAATCTGATTCACCATACCCTCATAAGCCTCTTCACCAATAGAATTTTTAAAGAACCGTAGCTTCTCTTTCGGCCAAGTTTCCATCTCAACAATAGAAAGAACTTGTCCAATTTTAAAAAAGAGCTCAACTTCCGCCAACTGTTTCTTCATTATAATTTCCTCAATCTTGTCATGCTCATATTTATAAACCTCATCATACACTTTCCTGTACGCTTGATTCTCAATTAAGCCCTTTTCAATCATCACAGACTTCACCATAGCATTCGCCTTCATCTTAGATTCTTTTTCAATCATTTTATGACTATGAGAAATCTGATTTTCCAAATTCTTAATTTTTAGCCTTAAATCAGCTACATTCTCCTTCCTAACCAACTCTTGCATTTTCTCCTTAAAATAAACCCATAAGTCTTCAGTCTAGTCACTTTTCTCTTCCATACTTATATGTAACCCTTTTTCACATCAATCCTCTCCTTTATAGACTCCCACTCCAATCTCTTTTCTATTTCAGCTTCATCCGAGAGAGCAGAAAACATATTTTGTGAATCAAAACCCTTTTTAGCATTCTCCTTGTTACTACCACCACCTTCATTAATATATTTACCACCACCATTCTTTTCATTTATCGTGTTACTAACTACCTTCTCATCAATATTCATTCTCTCACTCGACATTCCAGTTCCATTACCATTTTCCCTAGAAAACTTTCCTTCATTAACCTTAGTCTTACCTTTCTCATTCTTGTCATATTCCTTATCACGTATAGGCCCAGCAACCTCATTTTTCTTAACCGGCACATAACGAGCCCCATCATTCTTGTTAAATCTCTGATCACCAAACCCTCTGCCATTCATAACACCTCTACCCCTACCATTGAAACCCCCTCTACTACTCCCTGCTCTATAGTAATTCCTTTGCCTATACATACCTCTACTAGTATCCTCAGTTCTTCCATACTTCCTATTATTCACAGTCTTCCATCCAGTATCACTATTATCACCATGCTCCATATTAGTAGTCCTCTGAGCATTCTCACCCATACTCAGTTTCTTTTCAGCATCATTTGGAACTCTTTTCAAACACCTATCCAAGCCATGTCCAAAAACCTTACAATGGGAACAAACAGGAAGCTTCCATGGATACTCCACCCTCAATTCCATAGACTTTCCTAAACTTTTATACCATACCTCAATTTTATCAGCCAACCTCAAATCAGCATCCACTTTAATAAGAACCCTTTCAAAACTAGCTCTTCCATAAGATCTATCACACATCTCAGTAGTAATCCTATCCATAATAATCAGGCTCCCTATCATACTAGAAATCATACTAATACCATCTGAATTCCAGGCTTCAAGAGGAATGTCATAAATTCTGACCTACGGAGGAACTTTTTTAGGCTCGGGCTTAGACATACACATCCCCGCTTCCTATTTTTGTATGAACAATGGCAACCCATCCACCAACCAAGGGCCATTTTCCAAAACATACTGCATACCTTCATCAGATTTAAACTTAACGAAATAGAGGCCACAATCATTCATAATCACTTCATCCAACTGATAAGCTCTCCACATCCTCCTAAGATGACCAAGAATTTCTCTATGGCTCATCTTTAGTCCAACGAAATAACCAACCAATGTCATAGACCAGTTTTTACTCCCCTTTTTCAATAAGAGGATCCATGTCCACAACCCTTTTACCCTGATCATTCACGCACACCGGAACAAGCTTAAGCTTATTGCTACCAGACTTATTCACCCCCTGAACAACATTAACAAAAGAAACATGTTTCATCCCAACTGGAACTTCCTTCATAACTTCATCCCTTATCCCACTAACATTACCAACATTAACTTCATTCACTTCAATACTATAATTTCTATTAAGACTAGGCCATTTTTCCATATTATTAAATAAAAAAGGTGCATTTGACTTACTACCCCCATCAACAAGAGATTCCCTCCTCTTCAGAATTCTAGGACTAACAACAGGACTAACCCTAGAACTTAACAAAGGGTTTTTACTAACAGGTACTGGTATTAGACCAATTTCATCATTAATATTCATAGAATTATTAGCACTAATCCCCTGAGAGATGATGTTACCTTTAACATAATTAACACCCACATTGCCCATCAAATCTGTCTCTAAACCAGCTTGAACTTCCTTCTCAGGGACTGATTCATCACAACTTCTAGAATCAAGGCTCTGAGCATCAAAAAAAGCATTAGACGTAACCTCCCCATCAGCTCCCTTATCCCTACTCTCCCTATCATCACTCTCATCTTCATTCATATCCACTACAAACTTACTTCCTTTCCCCAAACGATTAGATACCTTCCTAAATTTCTTCAAACCAGCACTCACAACAGGCTTAGAACTAGAGCTCCTCGTAGATCTCTTAGATTTCGAAATCGACCTCTTAAGAGGAGGGGCCAAATTGGGGCTTATAGGAATAGGATATGGATCCCTCATGATTAAGAAGGATCAATCACTAATCAAACCAGAAAAAGAAATCACATGAACAAAATTAAGGATGATGAACAGTGTGTATTATAGTGTGCGTAACGGACTTTTAAAATGAAATAAATGCAAAGATCAAACAGTGGAAATGGAATGAAAATTATATCAGAAGATAGATTATGAACAGTAGATTCATAATCAAAAAAACAAAATAAAATTTCAATGGATGGATTAAAAATAGATGATGAATTACTTGATAAAATTGCAAGGGTTTTTAGAGAGAGAAAGTATTAGTGTGTGTAAACGTTTATTTTTATCATAGACGTTTTTACATTTTGTCATCTTCAAAATGTAGAGAGGTCAAAAAATATATATAATATTTTTAGACATTATTTGTATTAACAACTATTATTCTCATTCACCACATATGTATCCGAAATAGATTCAGGTTAAACATGATTTTGTATCCCATGAGCACTCATATTTTCAAACATATCATGATGTACCTCAGACACTGTATCTCTGTCATATGAACGTTCAATAACAGCATATGTATCATTCCCTCAATTGTTGCTTTCATTTTGTTGTTCTGACGATGTATTGGAGTCAACTGTGCTTTGCTTATCCACTAAACTAGCATCCAATGCTATACCCTCAGTGACCAAACTAGTTTCCAATGCTGCACCCTCGGTGACCAAATTAGCTTCCAATGTTGCACCCTCAGTAACCAAACATGCTTCCAACTTAGTGCCCTTAGTGACCAAGCTAGCATCCAATGCTGTACCCGCAGTGCTCATATTAGCCTCCAATATTGTACCCTCAATGACCAAACTCTCTTGCTGCTGTATTTCTCTTTCTTTCAGTCATTTTTCAATCTCCTTTATTGCTTAAACTTCTATTTCTTTCATCCGTAATTCTCTGTATTTAAGTACTCTTGTCAAGTTCTTCCAAGAACCGGAGTAAATTACGTTTGTAAGTTTCAGGTTCGCATCTCATATAATCCTTGAAGTTCTTTTGCCAGCATTTATTTTGAAAATCAGACGCATTCACCTCTTTCGAGTTAAAGAATTTCTTGAATTGTGTTTTGAGTACATCAAGACAAGTCTTCGAATCATGGGTATGAAGATTCTCTCTTTCAAGTTGCCATTGAAGTTGATTCAAGTTGTGGTACATCTTCTCTCTGAAAGTCTGATGTTCTTCATGGAAGAATATACGAAATGCAATTTCAAATGGTCTTGTGTTTCTGACTTCTAAAAACTTATAGAGATTTTCAAGATGTGACTTGAGCTCTTTAAACCATGCCACGCACTTCGAGTGCACTTGTCTCTCTTCGAGTCGCATCTGTTGCAATTCTCTCTCTTCTGAATTTGAACTTGATCATTCCATTGAATTCTGAAGTGTGAAATTGATTTGTGGATCTTTTCAATTATAATGAAGTGTTGTGTGGTTTATAAATGATAACACGCGATTTTTCCCTCCAAAAATTAATTTCAAAATTTTATTTCGCTAAAATTTGAAATTCTATTTAGAATTCAATTCTAATGTTTAGGAAAAAAATAATATTTTAAAATTTTGACGTCAATTTTAGCCGAAAAATTTTGAATTTCGTCCAAAAATTTGAATTTTAGGCCAAAATTTTCACTGTAGTACCAAAATTTAAATTTGACGTAAAGATATGCTATAAAGATTACTGTAAAAATTAAATTTTACTCAAGTTTTCCCGCCAAAAAACTTGTTTTTTTACTTAAACCGCGGGATTTTACTCAAACCGCGAGATTTAGCTCAAACCGCGGGATTTAGCTCAAACCGCGGGATTTAGCTCAAACAGCGGGATTTAGCTCAAACCGCGGGATTTCACTCAAACCGCGGGATTTTATTTAAACCGCGGGATTTTTCGTAAACCACATGCACTTTCTTGTAAACCACGGGATTCAAGTCTTAAACCGCGGGGTTGAAAAACTTAAACCGCGGGTTTGAACAAAACGTACAAAAACTCATAAATCTCTTAAAAACACAATTTTTAACGTTTTTTCTTGATTCTTTTTGCACAACTAAGTATTACTAGGCTATATCTATCATAAAAACTAAACTTTAACGTTTTTAACAACAAAAAATTTAAGATCAAGATTTTCAAAATATGCCTAAAAACATAAATTTACGGGATTTTTGTAAAGATAAAAAGCACACAAAACAATACACATGAGTTATAAACGTTTTGAGACAGAAAAGATGCAAGCTTTTGTGAAATAGTAATAACCAACTAAGCCGACTCCAAAAAGCTCACATATAAGCTCGAAATAAGCTAGAAAACCACGCAAACACAACACTAATCGACCCAAGATGAAACCATGGCGAATGATACCAATTCTAGAAACTCACAAATATAGAATCATAGAAGAGAGAAAGATTAATGGAGAGGTGTTTGAATAATACTTGTTATTTCATAAGGGTGAGAGGATTTCTCTTTTACACATACCTTTCACACACACTCACACACCCTCTCTATGTGTACAGAGGGTTCTTTATATCGCTCCTTAAACTCGGGTTGGGCCTTACATGGGCTTCCATGGGTCGGGTCTTGGACTATTACAATATTTAGCCTATTTATGTAGCCTATTGGGCTAACTATTACACGCTTAATATTGTCTAACTATTACAAGACTCGTGAGATCGATAATGATCGTCACTTCACTAAAACTGAATTCCTAACAGTTAGGCTCTCTATGCCCAGCCGAAGGAGAGCCGCCAAGGTTTTTGCAATTGTATATTTATGATACTGATAATGAGGTGGATAACCGTATGCACCATTTTGGAGGAAACAACAGTGGCCTCCGTAGGGATATTGTCAAAGGTTTAATTGAGTTGTTGGACAATCACAACGCACTGGTACAACTATTCAGAACTTCCCGTGAAAAGTTCCTGGAGTCAAAAGTTTCACCGTTTAAAATCAGGTTATACAACGTAGTAGGTGCTCACGAATATGAATTACCGACGGGTGATATGTTGGGTGCTATTGTATACGAGTCTGGGTCTGAGACACAAATGGATTACGATATCATCATTGAAGAACGCCTAGGGCAACCACAGTGAGTGAACAAGCTTCATCCTTCTTATATGTCACTTCAATTCCCATTACTTTTCATTTACGGAATGAAATTGGTAAATGTTACTAGGTCCTCTTTCGATGGAGACAAAAGGATGACAATGAAGGCGTATTATTCATACATGCTCCATGATCGTGTTAACTCCTTCAATTATTTGTCACGGACAGGAAGACTCTTTCAACAATACATGGTTACTGCCTTTCGCGTAGTAAAGCAGATCAGAATTGACTTCATACGCGAACATCAAAACGACATCAGAAACGAGTATTTATTTGGTATTTATGATGCCATTATGCGAGGAGACAGTGACGGTTCCGACTGTGGTGGCAGACTCATATCACCTCAATCTTTCACTTGTGGGCCATGTTATATGTATGCTCATTACCTGGATGCCCTCGCCATCTGCCGTGTACATGGTAACCCATCATTCTTCATAACCTTTACGTGCAACGTAAAGTGGCCTGAAATCACTGGGTACATGGAAAATTTTCTAAGATTAACGACTTCAGAAAAAGCAGATACAGTAGACCGTGTTTTCGAGATGAAAATACATCAATTTGTCAAGTAATTGCGAGATGCTAAACCCTTTGGGAAAATTATAGCAGGTGATTATTTTACCCACTGTTGTTTTCTACTTCATCTTTTTACTCTACTATATGTTATTATTGACACACGTATTTGTCTGTTGCTAATTGCAGTCGTTTACACAGTCGAGTTTCAAAAACGGGGACTCCTCATTCTCACACGCTGATATGGATAGATAAGAGGTCACACATCCAAAATGACACAGACATAGATGCCTATATCTCCGCAGAACTCTCGTCCAAATATAGTGACCTTGAATGCCATAGAATTGTTTCAGAATTCATGATGCACGGGCCTTGCGGACTGACATATCCTACCGCTCCATGTATGCAAAATACTCCGAAATGTATGAATCACTTTCCGAAAGAGTATTGCAGTCAGACGTACATCAACAAAGATGGGTTTGTTCACTATCGAAGAAGGGATACAGGTATCATGATTGTGAAACAGAATGTTGAATTGGACAACGGTTATGTCATCCCATACAACAAACAGTTGTGTGCAAGATTTTTTGCACATATCAATGTCGAGTACTGTGGGTGGACGATGCTGATAAAATATTTATTCAAGTACATTTTCAAAGGAACTGATCGTATCGCTGCACGCGTTTCAAGAACCAATACAGTCGTAGCGTCCTCCAGCACGCAAGGGCAAGTAACAATAGATTAAATAAAGAATTACCTAGACGCAAGGTATATTGGTCCTCACGAAGCTTGCTGGAGACTCTTTGAATTTGACATACACAGCTAGGAATCCATAGTTCAGATTCTAGCAGTGCATCTACAAAATATGCAGCGTGTCATTTTCCGAAGCAGAGACCAACTACAGTCGGTAGCAGATAATCCTCACAAAAGAAAACTACCCTAACAGAATGGCTAGAATACAACGCACGCTATATAGACGGAAGGCACCTGACGTATCTAGATTTTTCCCTCACAATTTGTATGGTATAAAACCCAAAAGTATTGGCAGTGTCGGTGCCAAAAAATAAGTCCTCGATTGGCAGAATCTCGTACGTACACCCAGCTGCCGGTGATCTATTCTATCAAAGGATGCTACTTTGTCAAAAGAAAGGGTGTTGAAGCTTTCGTGAAATATGTACAATAAATGATGTTACTTATCCAACATGTCGCGCGGTGTGTGAAGCGATGGGCCTGTTAGGGGATGACCGAGAATGGGAAACCACCTTACAAGAAGCAGCCTTAACTGCTACACTGGCAGAAACCGAAAGTTGTTTGCATATATGTTGACGCATTGTCAGATCACGAACCCATTGGCCTATGGAAGCGTGTTTGGAAAATAATGTCGGAAGACATACCATACGCGTCCTTTATTTCCCTGGGTTTCCCCAATCTACAAATACCTCTCGCAGAACTAGAAGGCTATACGTTATACGAACTTGAAGGGTGCCTGAATCATTGTTCCAAGTCGCTCACCGATTTCAGACTCCCTTTACCAACAGAAAATTTAATGGCAGTCCTTCGACACAGGCTACTAATGGAAGAAAAAGGCTATAACCGTGAACTGCTATCCAGAGAAAGAGACCGATTGATACCAAAACTAAACAGTAGGCAGCGGAACATATTCAATCTCATCATAGAGGCTACCACCAACAAAAAACAGGAGCACGGTGGTACAGGGAAGACCTTTCTATGGAAGACAATAATATACGTCTTACGTTTCGAAGGAAAAATAGTACTCATTGTTGCCTCCTCCGAAATTGCATACCTATTGTTACCAGCGGGCCGAACTGCTCATTCACGCTTCAAGTTTCCTCTAGACCTAAACGATACCTTTGTATGCTCTATAAAGAAGAATACACATCTGGCGACCCTATTAAAAGAAACAAATCTGATTATATGGGACGAGTCTCCAATGAACGATCGACGCTACTTCGATGCATTGGACATGACTCTAAGAGACATCCTTGACGTTCCAAACAAATTATTTGGTGGTAAAACGGTTATGCTCGGATGTGATTTTCGAGAAACTCTTCGTGTCAAGAAAAATGCATCCAGAAATGAAATAATAAGTTCAGCAATTGTTGAATCCTACTTATGGCGCTCTTTTAAATTATTCTTTCTCACAGAGAACATGAGGCTCACTCAAGGAAACGTATCTAAAGCAGAAAACTAGGAAGTGTCTACATTTGCAGAATGGTTGCTAAAAGTGGGGGACGGATCAATCGGTGTACCAGATGAATCTGACCCAGAAAACACATCCTGGATTGACATTCCGAACACGTACCGAATTCCTGATGACGAATACGGATTTATGAACTTGATTACGTTCATATATGACGATGACACATTACTACATCCAACCGCTAAAGATTTTCAAGAAAAAGCGATTGTTTGCCCAAAGAATGAAACCACAGACACAATCAATGCAAGAATAATGAATTTGCTCCAAGGGAGTCCCAAAAGATACATAAGCAATGACGAAGCAACCTCGCACGGGCATGAAGGAGAAGTGGAACTACTGTACCCAACCGAGTACCTGAACACACACAGTTTTGATGGCCTCCCCCCCACCACCAAATGGAACTAAAGATAGGCACACCAATAATGTTGCTACAGAACATTAATATTGCCGACGGACTTTGTAGCGAAACACGTATGATCGTGAGGCCACTACTTCCTAAAGTAATCGAAGCGCGAATAATCACGGGAACCAGAATATCTCAGAAAGCCTACCTTTCGCAGATACCACTCATAATGAAAGACCCTACACTCCCTTTCATTTTTAAAAGAAAACAATTCCCAGTTAAAGTGTGCTACGCGATGACGATAAATAAGAGTCAAGGTCAATCACTAAAAAAATAGGATATACCTCCTTGAACCAAATTTTAGGCACGTTTAGTTGTACGTTGCCCTTTCAAGAGCAACTACTCCGCATGGACTGAAAATTCTAATCAAAGCCCACAACGACCGCGGCCTCACAGTTACAAAAACATTGTGTACAAAAACTTCCTTTCGAGAATCAAAAATCCACAGGTTTACCTTAGTTTCACATAGATGTACTCACACAGACTTAGAATGTAAATACTTTACCAATCTCTGTCTGCTGATACTTATAGCGATTTGACATTCAGAAATATGTGCCCCTACTTTATACATGTACCTAGGTTAGGCAAATAAACTATTAACATTTCAAACACTAACACACAATTCTTTGCAGGGTCATGGAAATAGCTAGCAGTACTGACATCCCACTGCAAGACAAAGGGAAAATGATAATGGCAGAACCAGAAATCACAAACATCTCTGATTTGAGCCCCATGCACTCCAACATTACAATAGAAGTAGTTGTTTATCGCAAATGGACTTCTAAGAACACACAAACAAACAAGGGAGCCAACTAAATACTGCTGCATCCTTCTTGGCAAACAGGTATATTTCACAGAAAACTACCATATCCAATAAACAAACTCCATCACTACACAATCTTATTTAACATCACCTTTCAGGGTACTCCCATCCAAGCAAACATGGAGATAAAAGATGCTGAATACTTCGAACAACTTCTTCAGCTCCACAAAGCATATCGTTTCTCTGATTTCAGCTGTGAAAAAACAGACCCATGGGAACGTACATTGCCAACCCAAGCATAACTCATATTTGGCAAGTTTCTTCAGCTACAAGAGATACCAGATGTTGGTTTTCCAGAACATTACTTCAACTTTGCAGCCTATAACGAGGTAGTGGGACGGGCAACCATAAAGCAAACAATACTGATAGGTACGCCCACTACATGTGCACACTATTATAAACATCATACATCCACTACCTATACACATAATTATAAACATCATATTCCTAACCATCTATTTCCTAAACAAGCAGACTACATTGGTCGCATCCAAGCAGTGGGCAGACTCATAACCTCAGGAGATGCCACCACAAGACGCACACATCGAAGAACAATAGTCATCCAAAATCTAATGTAAATACATTCCCACAAAACTCCACATCCTTTATACACTAGAATTTGGTTCCTAAAAAAATATACACTACCTACAGCGGTAATACAACTGGATTCACAATGTGGAATGAAATGGCACTAGATTTTGACACACGTCAATATGATTCATTGGAGAAACCAGTCATTATCGCGGTGAGTTCATGCTATGTAAAACGATACAACGGTACGTCTTCCTCCTATTATGGTTTTCCATATATCATCACATTATCCTAACAAAGCTAAACGCCATGGGCCCCAACACAGGACTACAACTGTCGGCAACCTCTGCTACTCATTGCTATTTAAATCCGAATCTTGCCGAAACATATCAAATCAAACAAACGTAAGTACCAGAAACTTACAATAAACACAGACAAAAAACACATGCCTCTCACACTAACAACAAACTGAAAAACACACAGATACCTACAGGTTCTAAACACGGGACCAGCACTAGAGATCAAACACCAACGAGAAGAAGACCCCGAAAAGGAAAGGACCCAGAATCGCTTTCCTCTATCCATTCTCCTCCACATGGATCCACAAAACTACCAGGTACGCTGCCCATTCCTAATACGTAACTTTTTAGAATCAAACATATACCACACTCTTAACCTAAACAACATATTGCAGCAGGTCAGGTTCACAACGGTGGCCACTATTTACAAAATCAATTCACAAAAACATTGGTACTACCAGAAATGCTCCACCTGTGGAAAAGAACTCAGAAGAACAACCATTTCCAAAATGTAAAGACCACGGCCCTCAGACTATAGAAACATACAGGTAAAAATAGTCCTACATAAAACATGCCAAATCAATAAAAACGTACTAACTATATTACTACCACAGCTACTGCTTCAAAGCTATCGTGAACGATGGTTCGGCAACCACCTCCATCACATGCTTCAGTGAACAGGCGAACACGCTAACAAGAGATTGTGACGAGGTATTGGCAGAAATCAGTAATAAAGACCAGTACACATTGCCACCATCTATAAAAGAACTTGAAGGTACCACCCACACTTTCCAATTCCACTTTGACATAGGAATCACTGCCCGAAGACCAAACTTCATTCTCGATGAGGTGTTCAAGAATCCTACACTTGCCCTACCAGCCCCAACCCTGACAGAAACACCTGAACCGCAAACCACAAATGAACCAGCAGGAACCACACCACCTCAACCACTTGACCCATAACCATCAACCCCCACAAGCCCCAAAGCCACACCTAATGAAACCAAAACCCAAGCTCCACAGGACACAGACCCCAAAAACCCTACCCTTACCCTACCCACCCCAACCCTGACAGAAACACCCAAACCGCAAACCATAACAAAAATGCAAGAAACCCTCCCATTAGACCTCATAAGCGATCCAACAGAAACCACATCACCTCAACCACTCAACTCACAGCCGTCAACCCCCACAAGCCCCAAACCCACACCTACTGAAATCAACATCCAAGTTCCACAAGACAACGAAGCCTTGCAGAAAGATGACACAAAAAGGAAAATACCAAAAGCGTCGACCCAAAAAACACTGTTTGGAGATGATCCAAAACCTGATCCAACTGAAGGCTCCAAGAAAAAAAAACACAACACCTGAACCAAGCTTCTAAAGACTACCTGTTCTTTCTATGTTTTGTAACTTTTATACTCTAAACTATGTTACCTGTTGCTTCTATCTTTTCTAACTTTTGTACTGTCAAGTCTGTAACAACAACTACTACCTTTTCTATAACACCTGTACTCTTGTAAACAATCTATGTATCAACAACTACTACGTGTTTCTATGTTTTGTAACTTTTGTACTCTAAACTATGTTACATGTTGCTTCTATCTTTTCTAACTTTTGTACTGTCAAATCTGTAACAACAACTACTACCTATTCTATAACACATGTACTCCTGTAAACAATCTATGTATCAACAGGTTTATACTTTGCGCATCACCAACATATAACCATTTACAACAAACTGCAAATATATATCAACACAGCACAAAACAAAAGCACCATAATATATTGACATAAACCACATCCCCTAAAACATTTACAACCCACAACTATTTACAATAACCATGGACAACATAACAGAGTGCCCAAAACGAAACCATAAACATCATCACTACATAAAACTAAAACATAAACGCAAACGACAGACACAACTACCAAGTACCCAAAAGAAGCTTCCAAAGGCGCCCTTAATAATCCATGTCAGCCACATCTTTTTCCCTCTTACGGACAGCCCCATACATCTTATCTACAAACGAGTTCAGAACACCCAGATACCCCAGATCCTCCATCTGATTAGCCCTTAAACACTTTAACCACGCTGAAGTTGGACAACCCTTAACCTTCTCCAAATGATCAATAACACGGCGACGCCTCAATATCCTGTCTGACACCTGTGTACGACAACGCACTGCCATCGACCGAAGCTCAACCATGTTAGGAACCTCTCCACGAAACCACACACCCATGTACTCATCCAATGCCACACAATCAGTTGGAAGATCAGCCATCACAAAATTATAAATAGAAAAAAAACACAAGATAAATAATAAAGAAAACAAACCACCTATATATAAAGGAAATGAGACCCATGCCATCATCACCCAGCCGAATTTGAACAGTCTTACCATTACTACAAACACAGAGATAATAAAACCCACAGCCCGGTCTCCCATAGTCTAAGCCGCCTTTTAAAAAAACTCACAATTTGGCCCCTAAAAACTAAAAACAACAAACCCCTCAAAAACAATATAGTCACAAACTAACCCCTAAAACAAAATAATAACGTAAAAAAACACGCAGCACCAACAAATCAGCTCTCGGCGCAACGCCCGGGTGAAATTCCCAATTGTTATATATACATTGCTTCATGTTAACTTTGTGTTTTAGGTTTCTTTCGACAACACTAAAGTAGAAACAAATTGATGAGTTTGATGTGGTTGTACAGATACTCTTAAGATCGACTGTCAAAGATCTGAT
>BQNB010139107.1:3332-17604 GCA_026074375.1 Tanacetum coccineum
ATTGGCCTATTGGCCCGAGCCCAGTTTGTATAGCTTCTAGGGCAACCCATATTCTAGAATGTTCCCTTGTATCCTATATATAGGTTTATTGTTATCAATAAGAGGCAAGCAATCAATCAATCAAATCAATATCCTTTAACGTATCCTATAATGCTCACCTTTGAGACTTTCTAACTCTGTCTCTACTTGACGAAACCTAGAGACATCAGGGAAAAACAATCTTTACATGTCCTATTTTTGAAATAAACAAAGAGTCGATTTTTGTGACCACTCCTAGGTGTCGAATAACGTACATAAAATCATAGGTGTGGGTTGCGTTTTACATTATCAATACTTATACGTTTCTCTTTCCCTTAAACCAATGTATTCAAACTACAAAGGGGGTTGGGTTCTACCCTAAATATCCTAGCATAAACATGCTTCATAACTTATTCTTAATAGGTTTTAAGCACAACACTATGACATAAGAATTGCATGATATAAAGGAGTAAAATAGAAGTAACGGCTCACAGTAAAATGCGAGGTTGTGTGCATGAAGGGCTTGACTCAACGAGAAAACCCTAATTGCTTGAAAACCCTACGTGACTCCAAACCAACGAATTTTCACCACCGTTTGCTCTCCTTATGACCCAACACCACTTCTTTTTTTGCTGTCTTAATACTCGAATAACAAGAAGTGGAACACTCAAGAATCTTGTTAGGGCTAGGGTTTTGCGTATGACGAGGGTACAAAGGGGCGCGGGTTTGTTTGGGTGTTGTGTAGGCGTTGAACCAGAATGCCAAGAAAACAACCAAGTGAGATGGTGAGGTATGATAATGAGGATGTTGTTGTTTCTTCTGTGTTTGCAAAAAGGATGCAAGTCTTCTTATACTCACAAAGAATGCATGCATAGTGCTTCATCTTGAAGTCACATTCTGTTGTTAAACCAATTGAGGTAAAGAATTTCTTGGGTTTTCAATTGGTCAATGTATAGTGATTTAAAGGTGAAAACTGTATATGGCGTGGAAGCAAAAATCAAGGTGATAGCAGCTAGATGTCACGAGATTATGTGGGTTTTGGGAGAAAAGGGTTATGGGCTTTTAAACGTTGGACAAAAGAGTTAACTTAGGATGGGATTTGTTATCTTTTTCTTTGCATTATTCGGCTGGAGGAGGTTTAAACAAAGGATGCATGACTTATTTGCTACATTGTAGGTGTATATGGACTCTATCCTAATTTATTTAGTTTCCTAATGTATAAGAGTTAGGATTTTTGGTGTAGTTTATTTTGAATGGCTTTTATTTTTGATAGGATGAAATGAATGTGATCTAGTAACTTTCTTGACGAGAAATATAAAATAAATGGCGAATACAACGGTTTCAAGTAAGGTCTTGATGGGCTTAGGTCAAAATTCTAGCTTAACGATAACGTTTGATGCCTACGCGATTTAACTAGTGTGGTTTAAATGGAAGTAAACCCACAAACCCAATAAATAAAAAAAAGGAAAATGAATAAATTTCGAATCGTAATATGACCTAAAAACACGAGGTGTTATAACATGTTCTTAACAACAATATAGCACATGACAAAGTTTATCATACCATGATCATAAGTAAAAATTCCATTTTTACATGTAAATAACTTTCCTAGATGGTGATTAACTACATAGCCATTATATACACATAAAATCATGAATGTAAAGGGATTAAGGTTTTTAGGTAACCTTAATATGATGCAAGATACTGAACAATATGATCTAAACCATTGTTTAGCAAACAAACCCTAGCTTTCAACACCTTGAAAACTCTAAATCCAAAGAAACCCTAATCTTGATCCTTGCTTGTTTAACCCTTTTAAACTCTAAACTAAACCTTCAAACCTTCTTATAATATCTTAGATATATTGTAGGAATACTTGGATATGTTGTAAATAAAAGTGTATGAATTATTTAGGGTTTTTGGGTGTTGGTCGTGGGTTTTGGCATAAGAAAAAGAGAAATGGTGAAGTTTTTGCTTTGTAAATGAGAAGTGTATGTTTACTTGCATAGTAGGCCTTTTATAGCAAGAGTTAACTAGCTATTGGTTACTTTAACTTAACCAAGGTTAAATGTTGGAATGACCATTGTGTAAGAAAGGCATGGTTTTGGTGTAAGAAAGAATGGGAGGTGTAAGAGAGTTGCTAGGAGATTGCTTCTTGAAGTTTATAACATATGTTATATTACAAAGTTAATTTAGATAAATATCTCTTGGTATTTTCTTATGTTTATCCAGCCACATATGTACATAGATAAGGAATGTGTATAATTTTTGAGTATTGGGTATAATTGTGGGTATTTGGTTGAGTATAGATAGGTATTGGTGCTTTCGGGTATACCTAAATGTATTTAATTGCGAAACGTAAACACTTTACGTAACCAATAAAAATAAATATGCAAAGTGAATAATTATATTCTAAATAATTATCTAACACTTGCTTGATGTAAATATTTAATTGTTTGATGCCCGTTTATATTGAACGATAATTTTTAGCTTACGCGATTTAACTTAACGATTTCAATTTATAATCAAACGCGTATAATACTAAAAATAAATAGTGAATTTATCGATGATGTACAATGGCCTGAAAATACAAATTATTATAGTCTCCTCCTGTTAAAAGAATTTTGTCCCGAAATTCAGTTTGAGTTGCCTTCCGGAATGGTGTTAATGAAGAGGTGTGGGTAAATATATTTTTTTATATGAACAGTGACCCCAACGGTCATGAACAGTGACCAACGGTCACCCCTTCCCTTTAAATACCAAATTTTTATCCTCCATTTCTCCACACAACACTAAATCTTTCACTTAAATTTTCTCTTATCCAATCCTCAAAAATATTGCATATCATTACACTCTTGGCGATAGCGAGTGCGGTAACACTCGGCATTTATCTTGCCTACGTCCCATACGAAGAATAACATCAGTATCTGGCCTTTATTCTAGCGATTCTCGTGCCCCTCATCGTCCTTGCTATCGACGTGGATCTCTTTTGGAAGGAATAGATATTATTGCTAGGGGAGGGTTGTAATAAAACTTGTATTTCATTTATGTTCTTATGTAATCTTACTTCTAAGATAATAAACGGATATTGTAGCAGTAAATCTATTTGTTATATTTATTTATGCCTTTTGATAATTTCGTTACCATGCTTGGTAACTCGTTTTCATTCCCTTTCTAAATTGCTTTAACTTGAGCGTTCAAGATTTGTGATGTTGGTTTAATATTTATTGTTGCGTCTAAGGCTCGGCTCCTAGTTGCTTATTCGTTCCCTTCAGCTTAACGCGTTGGTTAAATAAAATCTATGATGTCGACTTTATATAGTAAGGTGGAGTAAGAGTTTACTTAGTGATTATTATTGTTAGTTTGGTTCTTCATGATGATTACATTTTATGAATATGCGATCAAAACTTGATATAAATAGAAAATTGTCTCTTAACAAGAAGTTTTAAGGTGACTACTCTCAGCATGGGGATGGTCCTTCCTGAATTATACATAGTTGATCAGGCCATGTATAATTAAGGACTAACGATGCTATGCTAATTTTTGTCAAAATAGTGTTATGATTTCATAATATTTGTGGGAGTGGCTTATATAAATAAGTAGAGAATTAAAGTAAATTTGATGAAATTTTCACAACACATTGATTTGATAGATAATTTGAAATCATTCATACAACACAACGGGAATTTAAGAGAAAATACAACGAGAATTCTTAAAGGAAAATAGAGTCTAAGCATTGATATCATCCTCCATGTTGTTAAGGTCTTGATTGATTTCTCCTCCTCCTAAGGCATGCACCATTCCACGTGCTCCAGTACCTCCAGCTTGGTTTCCATGGTTTTGGTTCTTTAACTTTGGGCAATCACTCCTGTAATGCCCTTGATTCCCACATTCATAGCAAGTGGGGTTTCTCTGATTGTTAGTAGCAGCAGGACTCCTACAGTCTCGGGTCAAATGACTAACTTTATTGCAGTTTGCGCACTTTACAGTGCACTGGCCATTGTGATGAAACTTGCACTTGTTGCACAATGGTAGAGTTCCAGCATACTCATTCCTTTTACCAGGCCCAGCGGTATAAGCTATAGCCACACCTTGCTTCTTGAGAGGTTGTTGCTGAGCTTGGTTGTTGCTATCATCTTGCTTCCTTTTGTTCTCTGTTTGACATTCAGCAAAAGTGCGGATTTTCTTCTCTAACAGTTCAGTTGCCATTTCAATTGCCTCTTGCATTGTCTTAGGCTTTGATGAAACCATACTTTCGTGAATCATGTCAGGCAAACCATCAACATATCTCTCAATCTTATCCGATTCTTCAGGAAACATTCTAACACACAACAATGCCAGTTCCTGAAAACATTGGTTGTACCCTATCACATCGGTACCTTTTACTTTCAAGTTCCACAACTCAACCTCCAGTTTCTTAATCTCGCCCCTTGGGCAGTACTTGTCAGTCATCTTCTTTTTCAGGTCTGCCTAAGTCATTGCATATGCAACATCATGACCAACAGTCCTAACGTGGGAATTCCACCACGTTAGAGCACTTCCAAGAAGAGTACAAGTGGAAAACTAGATTTGGTTTTCTACAGAGCAGTTGCTTATACTGAACACAGTTTCCTTTTTATCAAACCATTAAGTCAATTCGAAAACTCCTTCTGTGCCATTGAAATTTTAAGGTTGGCACTTCATGAAGTCTGGGTAAGTGTACTCACGAACGACTCGCTCGTTTCTTCAAACACTCGTTCTTGAATTATGGTTGTCATCGCCATTCATGCTTCTGTCAGCATCATGTGTTGCCAATGCATCGGCAACGCCTTGGTCGATCAATGCCTTAAGCTAGGGATTGGTGACCGGTTGGGTGGTGGTAGTCGTGGCTGGTGTTGACCTCGTGGTTCTTTTCTTTGGTGCCATTTCCTTCAAATCACCAAGTAATAAATGAAATTAGTTTAGTTCTCTAAGTCGTTGCTTCTATGGTGAAATTATTTTTTTTGGGGTTGCGAGTTAATTGTTAAGTTGTGTAGGTGTTTTTTTTTACATCAGTTTTTCGTAATTGTCTGAGATTGTTTCTAGTATTTATACAACTAACTCCTATATAAAACATGTGTAAAATTTACTAGGAGTAGGATAATTATATATTTATATATTAAAATCATGTTTAGTAATATACGTATGCAGTAATATAACCACGTATATCAATCATGAAAACATTTGATATAACCAACTAATGCAACTCAATAGTGTATGAATGTCCCGTAATTTGTTTTTGAAAATGTGATACTTGAAAGTGGTTATAGTCTAGGTAGAATGCAACCTAGTTATCTATAACCTTGGCTCTGATTACCAATCAGTAACACCCCCAAAAATGGGTCAGAGCAGAGTATGTTTCCGGGAGCGTTACTTTATAATACAATTGCATAAGTCATGAGAGAACGACCTCTAAGTGTGTCATTTGAAAGGAAATCTTGATATATTTAGACTCCAATTCACATCACATAAGCCAAGCATCAAATTCACCTGAGAAAAACATGCTTAAAAGTGTCAACATAATGTTGGTGAGTTTATAGGTTTGTTTATGTATAAATGTTGAACCAAAGTTTCGTAAAGTATGTATGACTGTTTCAATCCTTATATGTTCCCTAAAATGTATGTATAAATGTTTTAAATCAAAGAGTTATAGAGTATGCATGACCATTTCAATCCCCAAATAGTCACAAAAACATATGTATGAATGTTATAAACCAAAGAGTTGTAAAGTATGCATGACCATTTCAATCCCCAAATAGTCATAAAAACGTATGTATAATTAGACCCCTATTGTTCAAAGTATGTATTGCCACTTTCTTCATGGCAACGTAAATATTCCTGTGTGTATAAAACAATGATTACGATTACTCTAAGTTCATGAAACTGCTGCGTAGACTCATATATATGCCACTTTATTCAAGGCACCATAATTGTTCGTGTTCGTGTAAATGTTGTGCTCCGACATGCTATAACGCCCGTTTACCCGGTGATAGCTAGTCACCCGAACGAGGCTGTCACACCCAAATAGATCTATTTCATAACATTCGCGCTCACCCTCCAGGTAATTCACAGTTCAATCCGCTTAAGCTAATTTATAATCATTTAGGTAAAAGTAAAGTAGTGTCCTTGTTTCAAAAATGAAGTGAAACACGCAAAGTATTTCGTCCCAAAATAAGTAATTAAGTATGTAGACCAGTTTGTAAAATGAATTGTAAATGCACATGTAATGAATTCAAACCAGTCATGTAAATGAAATTGGTAACAAGCATGTTCTCACACTAAAAGTTGTAAAGTATATGTAAAACAAGTAAAACGTGGGGCTATAAACTCACCTCCAGTGAATGAATAACAACGTATATCACAGAATAGAAAATGCGCCACTAAAACGCCCGAATGCAACCTAATTCATTATAGGTCGTATGAGTACTAAGAACTTTGATTAACTAATATCATATATAATTCTATATAACTACATCACCATCTAATTGCATTTGTGAGATAGTGATTAAATCGCATTTGATAAATAAATACAATGTATTTGAACTCGTATAATCGAATAACTAGTTCAATCGCATTTGTAAAATAATATTTATAATGTTTAAAACAAGTATAAATATTATTTAAGTGATTCCAAAATGTTTCGCAAAAACTTTTATTAAAAAACGAACCAATACTATTCATGTCAGGAAATAGTGCAAAAGTTATAAAATCGTGCGTAACTTTCTCGTTTTAATCCCGTTTTGTATGGTCCTTACGTCTATGTTCTCGTATTAAGACGATGTATCAAAATATTACATTTTCATATTTTGTGTCCTCTAGTGAACAATGCTTTTTACTGTTCATAGACTTTTATAAATTTAGTTATCGTAAACCTGTAAACATCGTAGTTTATTCGTTTTAACTCCGTCTTTAGTGATTATTTCAAGTACGTCATCGTAATTAAAAGTTTTATCATATTAATGATCTTTTCAATATAAATATATCTGTTGTGAACAGTAACTTTTCAAAAATTATGTTTATAAAAGTATTTATTATTGTAAACTTGCGTGATTAATAACTCCTTCGTTATTGATCCAAAAATTATGATTCTTAATGCTTTGGAATCCTAAAAATATGCGGTATTTGAGAAAAATAACCAATATTTTATATCAGAAGTGGTTTGAAATATGTTTTTATAAAATTCCTTTTATAAAAGCGTTTATTATCGCGTAACTTGTAAATGCCGTTAATTCCTCATTATAGATTCGTTTTTCGAGTTCTTTATATGCCTATGATGCTTGTAATATGTAGTAATATATAAAAATATAAATTAAATAATTTATATTTCGAATTCTAACAAAAGGTTTTGGGATTTTTCTTCAAATGTGTTTAAAACTTGATTTTTGTAACTTTTAGTTTAGTACACTTGTTACAAGTCCATTACAACCCTTAATATCACATGTCTTACACACCTAGGGTCCTTAGTCCATGATTTGTCCAAATATTGTCCAAGAATCACAAGATCTATAAGTCTACATACATATTTATTCATTAACTTTCATAAGTATACTTTTTAGGTAACTAGTTTATATAAGCTTTTTATACATAAACCACACTTATATAATGTATATACTTTTGTTCTCACATGTTCTTAACAACAATATAGCACATGACAAAGTTTATCATACTATGATCATAAGTAAAAAATTCCATTTTTACATGTAAATAACTTTCCTAGATGGTGATTAACTACATAGCCATTATATACACATAAAATCATGAATGTAAAGAGATTAAGGTTTTTGGGAAACCTTAATATGATACAAGATGATGAACAATATGATCTAAACCCTTGTTTAGCAAACAAACCCTAGCTTTCAACACCTTAAAAACCCTAAATCCAAAGAAACCCTAATCTTCATCCTTGCTTGTTTAACCCTTTAAAACTCTAAACTAAACCTTCAAACCTTATTGTAATATCTTAAATATATAGTAGGAATACTTGGATGTGTTGTAAATAAAAGTGTATGAATTATTTAGGGTTTTTGGGTGTTGGCCGTGGGTTTTGGCATAAGAAAGAGAGAAATGGTGAAGTTTTTGCTTAGTAAATGAGAAGTGTATGTTTACTTGCATAATAGGCCTTTTATAGTAAGAGTTAACTAGCTATTGGTTACTTTAACTTAACCATGGTTAAATGTTGGAATGGCCATTGTGTAAGAAAGGCATGGTTTTAGTGTAAGAAAGAATGGGAGGTGTAAGAGAGTTGCTAGGAGATTGCTTCTTGAAGTTTAAAACATGTGTTATATTACAAAGTCAATTTAGATAAATATCTCTTGGTATTTTATTAAGTATATCCGGCCACATATGTACATAGATAAGGAATGTGTATAATTTTTGAGTATTGGGTATAATTGTGGGTATTTGGTTGAATATAGATAGGTATAGGTGCTTCCGGGTATGCCTAAATGTATTTAATTGCGAAACGTAAACAATTTACGTAACCAATAAAAATAAAATATGCAAAGTTAATAATTATATTCTAAATAATTATCTAATACTTGCTTGATGTAAACATTTAATTGTTTGATGCCCGTTTACATTGAACGATAATTTTTAGCTTATGCGATTTAACTTAACGATTTCAATTTAAAAGCAAACGCGTACAATACTAAAAATAAATAGTGAATTTATCGATGACGTACAATGACCTGAAAATACGGATTATTATAGTCTCCTCCTATTAAAAGAATTTCGTCCTGAAATTCAGTTTGAGTTGCCTTCCGGAATGGTGTTAAAGAAGAGGTGTGGGTAAATATTTTTTTTTATATGAACAGTGACCCCAACGGTCATGAATAGTGACTCCAACGGTCACTGAACAGTGACCAACGGTCACCCCTTTCCTTTAAATACCAAATTTTTGTATCCTCCATTTCTCCACACAACACTAAATCTTTAACTTAAATTTTCTCTTATCCAATCCTCAAAAATGTTACATATCATTAAACTCTTGGCAATGGCGAGCGCGGTAGCACTCGGCATTTATCTTGCCTATGTCCCATACGAAGAAGAACTTCAGTATCTGGCCTTTATTCTAGTGATTCTCGTGCCCCTCATCATCCTTGCTATCGGCGTGGATATCTTTTGGAAGGAATAGATATTATTGCTAGGGGAGGGTTGTAATAAAACTTGTATTTCCTTTATGTTCTTATGTAATCTTATTTCTAAGATAATAAACGGATGTTGTGGCTGTAAATCTATTTGTTATATTTATTTATGCCTTTTGATAATTTCGTTACCACGCTTGGTAAATCGTTTTCATTCCCCTTCTAAATTGCTTTAACTTGAGCGTTTAAGATTTGTGACGTTGGTTTAATATTTGTTGTTGCGTCTAAGGCTCGGCTCCTAGTTGCTTATTCGTTCCCTTCAGCTTAATGTGTCGGTTAAAAAAATTGATAATGTCGACTTTATATAGTAAGGTGGTGTAAGAGTTTACTTAGTGATTATTATTGTTTGTTTGGTTCTTCGTGATGATTACATTTTATGAATACGCACGCAAAACTTGATATAAATAGAAAATTGTCTCTTGACAAGAAGTTTTAAGGTGACTACTCTCAGCATGGGCATGGTCCTTCCTGAATTATACATAGTTGATCAGGCCATGTATAATTGAGGACTAACGATGCTATGCTAATTTTTATCATAATAGTTTTATGATTTCATAATATTTGTGAGAGTGGCTTATATAAATAAGCAGAGAATTAAAGTAAATTTGATGAAATTTTCACAACACATTGATTTGATAGATAATTTGAAATCATTCATACAATACAACGGGAATTTAAGAGAAAATACAAAGAGAATTCTTAATGGAAAATAGAGTCTAAGCATTGATATCATCCTCCATGTTGTTAAGGTCTTGATTGATTTCTCCTCCTCCTAAGGCATGCACCATTCCATGTGCTCCAGTATCTCCAGCTTGGTTTCCATGGTTTTGGTTCTTTAACTTCGGGCAATCACACCTGTAATGCCCTTGATTTCCATATTCATAGCTAGTGGGGTTTCTCTGATTGTTAGTAGCAGCAGGACTCCTACAGTCTCGGGTTAAATGACCAACTTTCTTGCAGTTTGCGCACTTTACAGTGCACTAGCCATTGTGATGAAACTTGTACTTGTTGCACAATGGTAGAGTTCCAGCATACTCCTTCCTTTCACCAGGCCCAACGGTATAAGCTATAGCCACACCTTGCTTCTTGGGAGTTTGTTGTTGAGTTTGGTTGTTGTTATCATCTTGCTTCCTTTTGTTCTCTGTCTGACGTTCAGCAAAAGTGCGAATTTTCTTGTCCATCAGTTCAGTTGCCATTTCAATTGTCTCTTGCATTGTCTTAGGCTTTGATGCAACCACACTTCCGTGAATCATGTCGGGCAAACCACCGACATATCTCTTAATCTTATCCGATTCTTCAGGAAACATTCTAACACATAGCAATGCCAGTTCCTGAAAACGTTGGTTGTACCCTATCACGTCGGTACCTTTTACTTTGAAGTTCCATAACTCAACCTCCAGTTTCTTAATCTCGCCCCTCGAGCAGTACTTGTCAGTCATCTTTTTTTTTAGGTCTGCCCAAGTCATTGCATACAGAACATCATGACCAACAGTCCTAACGTGGGAATTCCACCATGTTAGAGCACTTCCAAGAAGAGTACAAGTGGAAAACTTGATTTGGTTTTCCATATAGCACTTGCTTATACTGAACACAGTTTCCATTTTCTCAAACCATTGAGTCAATTTGACAACTCCTTTCGTGCCTTTGAAATTTAGAGGTTGGCACTTCATGAAGTCTAGGTAAGTGCACCCACGAACAACTCGCTCATTTCTTCTAACAACCGTTCCCGAATTATGGCTGTCATCACCATTCATGCTTCTGTCAGCATCACGTGCTGCCAATGCATTGGCAACGCCTTGGTCGATCAATGCCTTAAGCTAGGGATTGGTGACCGGTGGGGTGGTGGTAGTCGTGGCTGGTGTTGACCTCGTGGTTCTTTTCTTTGGTGCCATTTCCTTCAAATCATCGAGTAATAAATGAAATTAGTTTAGTTCTCTAAGCCGTGTTTCAAAGTGAAGTATTGTAGGATGATATGTTAAAGTCATGACCATTGTGTTACTTGTAATGTTTTGAGGAATGTTCTAGTATTTATATAAATAGCTCTTTTATAAATAATTGTAAAATATAAGTAATATAATATAACCACGTGTATCAATCATGAAAGCATCTAGTATAACCAACTAATGCAACTCAATAGTGTATGAATGTCCCGTAGAAAATTTTTGAAAATGTGATAGTTGATAGTGGTTATAGTCTAGGTAGAATGCAACCTAGTTCTCTATAACCTTGGCTCTGATTACCAATCTGTAACACCCCCAAAAATAGGTCACAACTGAGTATGTTTCCGGGAGCGTTACTTCATAATACCATTGCATAAGTCATGAGAGAACAACCTCTAACTGTGTCATTTGAAAGGAAATCTTGAATTTTTTAGACTCCAATGCACATTACATAAGCCAAGCATCTAATTCACCCGAGAAAAACATGCTTAAAAGTGTCAACATAAAGTTTGTGAGTTTATAGGTTTGTTTATGTATAAATGTTGAACTAAAGTTTCGTAATGTATGTATGACTGTTTCAATCCTTGTATGTTCTCTAAAATATATGTATGAATGTTGTAAATTAAAGAGTTATAAAGTATGCATGACCATTTCAATCCCTAAATAGTCACAAAAACATATGTATAAATGTTATAAACCAAAGAGTTGTAAAGTATGCATGACCATTTCAATCCCCAAATAGTCATAAAAACGAAAGTATAGTTGGACCCCCATTGTTCAAAGTATGTATTGCCACTTTCTTCATGGCAACGTAAATATTCCTGTATGTATAAAACAATGATTACGATTACTCTAAGTTCATGAAACTGCTGCGTACACTCATATATATGCCACTTTATTCAAGGCATCGTAATTGTTCGTGTTTGTGTAAATGATGTGCTCCGACATGCTATAACGTTCGTTTACCCGGTGATAGCTAGTCACCCAAACGGGACTGTCACACCCGAATAGATCTATTTAATAACATTCGCTCTCACCCTCCAGGTAATTCACAGTTCAATCCGTTTAAGCTAATTCGTAATCATTTGGGTTAAAGTAAAGTAGTGTCCTTGTTTCAAAAATAAAGAGAAACAAGCAAAGTATTTCGTCCCAAAATAAGTAATTAAGTATGTAGACCAGTTTGTAAAACGAATTGTAAATGCACATGTAATGAATTCAAACCAATCATGTAAATGGAATTGGTAACAAGCATGTTCTCACCCTAAAAGTTGTAAAGTATATGTAAAACAAGTAAAACGTGGGGCTATAAACTCACCTCGAGTGAATGAATAACAACGTATATCACAGAATAAAAAATGCGCCACTAAAACGCCCAAATGCAACCTAATACATTATAGGTCGTATGTGTACTAAGCACTTTGATTAACTAATACCATATATAATTCTATATAACTACATCACCATCTAATTGCATTTGTGAGATAATGATTAAATCGCATTTGATAAATAAATGCCATGTATTTGAACTCCTATAATCGCATAACTAGTTCAATCGCCTTTGTAAAATAATATTTATAAAGTTTAAAACAAGTATAAATATTATTTAAGTGATTCCAAAATGTTTAGCAAAAACTTTTATTAAAAAACGAACCAACACTATTCATGTCAGGAAATAGTGCACAAGATATAAAATAGTGTGTAACTTTCTCGTTTTAAGCTCGTTTTGTACATTCCTTACGTCCATCTTCTCGTATTAAGATGATGTATCAAAATATTATATTTTCATATTTTGTATCCTATGGTGAACAGTGCTTTTTTACTGTTCATAGACTTTTATAAATTTAGTTATCGTAAACCTGTAAACATCATAGTTTATTCGTTTTAACTCCGTTTTTAGTGATTCTTTTGAGTACGTCATCGTAATTAAAAGTTTTATCAAAAGAATGATGTTTTCAAAATAAATATATCTGTTGTGAACAGTAACTTTTATAAAATTATTTTTATAAAAGTATTTATTATCGTAAACTTACGTAATTCATAACTCCTTCGTTATTGATCCAAAAATTATGATTCTTAATGTTTTAGAATCCTAAAAATATGTACTATTTGAGAAAAATAACCAATCTTTTATATCAGAAGTGGTTTGAAATAATTTTTTATAAAATTCCTTTTATAAAAGCGTTTATTATCGCGTAACTTGTAAATGTCGTATCTTCTTCGTTATAGCTCCGTTTTTTGAGTTTTTTGTATGCCTACGATCCTTGTAATATGTAGTATTATATAAAAATATAAAATAAATAAGTTATATTTCGAATTCTAACAGAAGGTTTTGGGATTTTTCTTAAAATGTGTTTAAAACTTGATTTTTGTAACTTTAATTTAGTATACTTGTTACAAATCCATTACAACCATTTATATCACATGTATTACACACCTAGGGTCCTTAGTCCATGAATTGTCCAAATATTATCCAAGAATCACAAGATTCATAAGTCTACATACATATTTATTCATTAACTTTCATAAGTATACTTTTTAGGTAACTAGTTTATATAAGCTTTTTATACATAAACCACACTTATATAATGTGTATACTTTTGTTCTCACATGTTCTTAACAACAATATAGCACATGACAAAGTTTATCATACCATGATCATAAGTAAAAATTCCATTTTTACATGTAAATAACTTTCCTAGATGGTGATTAACTATATAGCCATTATATACACATAAAATCATGAATGTAAAGAGATTAAGGTTTTTAGGTAACCTTAATATCATGCAAGATGATGAACAATATGATCTAAACCCTTGTTTAGCAAACAAACTCTAGCTTTCAACACCTTGAAAACCCTAAATCCAAAGAAACCCTAATCTTGATCCTTGCTTGTTTAACCCTTTTAAACTCTAAACTAAACCTTCAAACCTGAAGAATAATCTTATCACAAGTATGGAATGATTACTTATAGTTTTAGAGAGAGAAAGAGGTGGTTGGATGAACACTTAGAGAGAGAAAGAAAACATGTAATCTTAGCTTAAGAAATGTGACAAATGAATAACCAACACCATCTCCAAGCAATGGAGAGGGTTTATATATGCCTAGCTAACTGGCCATGGGCTTATGGTATGGGCTTACATTGTAACTTTGGCC
>BQNB010139108.1:0-17604 GCA_026074375.1 Tanacetum coccineum
ATTCATTTGTGTACATATAATTTTTTTTAATCACAATTCATAAACTCACATGACTAACAAGATTTAAAATTGAACATTACTTTATGCAGAATCACGTGTGATTTACCCAAATCATTTGTGACTTACACAAAGTCAATTGTGCAAATCACTGGCGGAAATCACTTACATATTGATGCAGTAAATTTTACACTGTGATGTAGTAAAATTTACATATTGATGCAGTAAAATATACAATTTAATACAGTAAAATTTACACTATGATGAAGTAAAATATACAATTTAATGCAGTAAATTTTACACTGTGATGCAGCAAAATATACAATTTAATGCAGTAAAATTTACAATGTGATGCAGTAAAATATAAAATTTAATGCAGTAAAATTTATAATTTGATGCAATAAAATTTATAATTTGATGCAGTAAAATTTACACTATGATGTAGTAAAATTTACAATCTGATGCAGTAAAATATACAATTTAATATAGTAAAATTTACACTGTAATGAAATAAAATATACAAGTTAATGCAGTATAGTTTAATGCAGTAAAATTTACATTGTGATATAGTAAAATATACAATTTAATGCAGTAAAATTTACAATTTGATGCAGTGAAAAATTAACATAGTGATGCAGTAAAATATACAATTTAATGTAGTAAAATTTATAATTTAATGCAGTAAACTTTACACTGTGATGTAGTAAAATATACAATTTAATCCAGTAAAATTTATAATTTGATGCAGTAAAATTTACATAGTGATGCAGTTAAATTTACACTGTGATGAAGTAAAATATACAACTTAATGCAGTAAATAGTGATGCGATAACATTATAACTATGATACAATACATATTTAAAAATGATGCACTAGATATAAAACTATGATGCATAAAAAACTGAACACCAAAGATACTGTATGATATTTCATAACACTGAGATAATGTTGAATTTGTGTTAAGTAGGTGTTCAATTGTGTAATATAAGGTTTGACTACGTAACATGTATGGTGTATTACTTGTCAAAAAGTGGGTTTTATGTATGTGTATGAATGATGCACTTGTTGTAAAACAATGATGTAGTAGTTGCATTGATAATCTGTAAATATTTATAAGTGAATTACATTTGAATCCATGCTAGTACTTGTGTTCTCCATTTAAATATTTGTATAATTCAATGTTACAAATCTACTGCATGACAATGAATAAATCTACTACATTACAATGTATAAATCTACTACACCACAATATTATTTCTACTGCATTACTGTTATTTCTACTGCATTAAAGTAGAATATAACTGTAACTGAAGAAGGAATGACCAAGTCTGAAAACTCAATTGTGGACGCTGCGTGCCAAGTTTTTTGCAAAGATAATACTTATAAGCTGTAATGACAAAGGGGCAAAGGTATTAAAAGAAGCACAAACATGTGTAAAGACTTCCAAAATTCTTAAAGATAATGTTGTCAAAGTGGATCAAGATTTGCATCAAAAGTTCATTGACAACGTATTGAAGTTAATTGAATGATAAACACTAAGTACTTTGCTTATGAACACTTTTAGTTTCAAATATGTTGGATTTAAGTATTTTTTTTTTGATGTTTAAAGTCTTCTAGTTATTGTAGTTAACTAAATGATAAATGTTTGATAAGTTCTTTTACTTTTACTTAATGTCTGTTGGAAACTAAGTACTTTTTCTTATAATGACCAGTCATTGTTTAGTACTTAAAAGTTAGTACATCCCAATTAAAAAGTTACTGCATCACAATGTATTTTGTTAGTGCATTACAGTTAAAAAAGTTAGTACATCTCAGTCAAAAAAGTTAAAAAAGTTACTGCATCACAATGTATTTTGTTAATGCATTACAGTTAAAAAAGTTAGTACATCTCACTTAAAAAAGAGAAGTTAGTACATCTAAGTTAAAATTTAATTGTTTAAGTGAATTACACTTAAAAAGTTAGTACATTTCAGTGAAAAAGTTACTGCATCACAATGTATTTTTATAGTGCATTGTAGTTACAGTTAAAAATTCTATTGCATCACATTGTACAAAAAACCTGATGCAATAAATTTAACACTATGGTGTAATAAAAAATATTCAACTCAAAAAAGATACTATAACTTAGATAGATATACATTGAAGCTGTGACATATAATTTTCTTTCTTTACAATCAAATCATTGTTTTATTTGTAATAAAATGACAAAAAAAAGGTTGAAAGACTATTCATTTACGGCGTGTAGATTCTCTTAAACCACCTCTCTTTAGCATTAGCAGATATTGTTTCTTTGCTTTCTTTAATGCAGGAAATAATTGTGTACAAGTCCTCGAGTTGAGGCCTCCTTTATCTCCACATACCGAACAAAATCCTCTTATGTTAGTTTCACAGCTCAAACATAAACCTGAAATCAACCTCCATATCCTTTAGTAGTACTCTGACCTGGATTGTTGATTGTAACCTTATCAGGCTCTTTGACACCGAGCATCGAACTAATGACAACTTTCCCATTCATCTAGTACATTATCTCTATTGCATCAACCCTATAAAAAATTGTGATTTAAAATACACAATATAAAAAACCTTTATAATAGTTCTTCAAAGTATTATCTCTACTCTATAAATTCATTAAAATTTAAAGAGTTTTTTAAAGTGCAATATTATTTCTACTACATCACAGTCTTATCTATACTGCATCAATCCTATAAAATAATCTCTACTTTATGTTAATTAATCATCTTGTTATATCTACTCCCTCATTTCATATCCCTTTCATTCTCTTTTCGTTGCATAGGTTTGTTTATTCTACTCTTATATCTATATGAGAACAATTTAAATATGATACACGTATAACTCGACATGTATATGATGCGTACCTATTTATAGATAGTATATCTACTAACCTTATTTCAGACCAAGTCCCCCAACTCATTAGGAGAAAGTACATCTTCTTTGAAAGATCAGCACGCTATAATTGACCAATAAAAGACACAGAAACGTAACAAAATTTTGGTTAGATAGCCAAAAGAGAAAAAAAAAAAAAAAATAAGCATTACTATAGAGGCATAGTCAAATGAAGTTAAGATCCACTGCTTAAAGGGTTTTATTCAGATATTTGAACTTATATTGTAATAATGACGTTTATCCAATCCAAACTAAGGCATCAAAAATTTACAAAGTAGATTGGGGAAGTGGAGAAAATGGTGTTTACATGTCAAGTCAGCCTGACTCAACAGCTCAACCCAACCTTTCAACTCCATCTCCACTATGCAGATATCAGGGGAGAACAAACCTTTGGTATCTTCTTTAATGAAAGAAGCTGAAAAGCCTGAAAACGTTCATAGTGGGCTTGAAGCACCTCGTCATCTGTCATTTGCCTTCCTAAGTTATCATCGATCTCAAAACCTTCATAGTACTGCAGCAAGTCGACCAACTGTGCAAAGAGCTTTCCTTTTTGTGTCTATACTGAACACTCAAATGACATTTTGCAACCACGGCAACATCAGCAACAAGAGGTTTAAAGTATCTGTGAGACAATCAATAGGCACATTACAAATCAATATTTAGTTCAAAGAAATTATTCAATAACATTTGTCAATGTAAATATGCATACTTCGGCAATCATTTGGCAAACGACAGCAACAAACTGGACATTCAGAGTAACACATCTCAATAAGACTATAAATTAGGAAAGTAAAGATAATGAAAGACACATAATACCAATTTTTAACATAGCAAGTATAATGAGATTAAAAAGGTAGAAATCTTGCATGAAAAGAACATTCAATTCCAGAAAAATCTCTACAACATGAAGAAAGAAGACCCTTATAACTCATTGTTGTAATCAGACTTTAAAGTTAGTTTCACTTTTACTTTTCTTCACGGAACCTCGTTCATCTCCTACACTAATTGCTAACCTATATATAGGATTAGAAAGACAAATAACACGTTCATCCTGAAAAATACGAATAATAACTGAATTAAATACAGTTCAAAAAATCAAAACATAAGTCTGAAAGGTGTTGAAGCAGAAGTTTAGATCCTACATATATTAGGACTAATCAGCACCAGATATAAAAAATTACTAAAGTACAAATGAGCAAAGAAGATGGTCAACCTCCTGATAATCACAACCTATGAAACGTTACTGTATCTTCTTAAAAGATCATATACATATAATTACCCGGCTACCTGCTTTTAGCTGCTTTTAGCGATGCTTAAAATATGTCCCCATATCCAGCTTTGTTTTCTCATGCTACCTACAACTTTGCATCAATATAAGCTCCTTTAACGCATTTGGATATGTAAATAATGGGTAAAACTATGCATAACGTTTAGTTTCAAAATTGATATGATACAATACTTTTGTTCTAATGATTGGTTTATCTACTTTTCTCATAGTCATCAGTCTAAGAGTAAAAGATATACCACGAAAGAAATGCGGAAAAATGATGGGGCAGAACCCATTTTAATCGAACTAGCCAATAATGTTATCGATCAGTGGGAGCATGGCAAGAAGAAATGTGGCCCAACTTAAAACAGCCATTTTAATCGAACTACCTTTTATCAGACTAAACATCTTAACATTAAACCAACATTTAGATATAGTTGCTAAATACTAGCATCAAAGTTAATTTTGTGCATCCTTCTTGTTTTAGAATCATCATAACATTTTCACATTATAACAGACAACCAGTCAAGTTACATCAAGGTTACTTATATATGCGACAACTAAAGAAACTAGTAATAGTCGATTCTTTCTACTGTAAAGGAGGTAAGGAGTTGACACTTTCTCAGGATGCAATCCCCTACGCCTGACAGCAGGTGCATTCTGGCATAATTACGTGCACCACCAACAAGCCAATAAAAGGATGACCAACATGTAGTCTATTCATGTTGAAACAAGGGCTTCAGACTAGTCTAATAATAAGGCAAGGAAATTGACTCACCAAACTTCATTTTAGAAAAATTAAGTATATGGAAAGTACCTGCTCTTGCTTCTCATGAATTTCCTCGGCTAATGCACGTTTCTTTAATGCAAAATTCAAGTATATAACTTGTTATGCCTTCTTTTGTAAACACCACTTGAACTGTTGGAGTACACTTGGTTAGTTAGTTATACTACTAACAAGTAATTTAAAATACATAGAAGTGTGTTCGAGAGTCATATCAGCGAGTCTGAAAGATTCTTATCAACAACTACCCTAAATAAGATTTAAGGCTAGTTTAATCTTTTCACAAACTTTTCACCAAGCCAAACTATTGTAAAAGTAAAAGCACAAAAACAAAACTGCTGAATGTATATTATAATGATTCATAACCAAAGTTGTAGATGTTTCTTGCTAGTGAGGTAATTGAAAATCTCTACACATTCAGGGAACATTTTTATGTCGTGAAATCACAACTCACAACTCGCAAGTATGACTTAGAATTCTAAATATCTAGACCTAAAGAGCCCCATTTCGAGCAGACATCAATAAAAAGTCACTAGCATGATACTTGAAATTTCCGCAAACTAATACCAACTGCATCAATTTTTCAAAACAACTGCATCAAACTTATAACTAAACATACAAGTCTTTTGTGATAAAAGAACGAAAATACTAGCTAATAAATCACATTTGTCACAAACAAACACCTTTTGCATCAAGGTTTCAGAACAACCGAATCATACATACAATTACACACACCAACATTTCTAATCATAACTTAAACAAAAAAAGTTTTAGATCAATATTTTCCACAAACAAAGACATAATGCATCAACATTTTAAAAGAGCTACATCACACATACAACTACATATACAAGCCTTTTTCCACTAAATAAATGATAGATTAACAGTTGATGCATCATAATCTTTGTGCATCATTGTTAAAAAAAATCACACATACATTTTAACAAACACCTTATGTGCAACTTTTCTAAATGCATTTTTTTATCTATTTTCTCGATTTTGTTTCAAGTCCAGAAAGAAACATGATGTAGTCTTAATCAAACTCCAAATATAACATATTTAGATCAATAACAACACAAAAAGCAAAGAAAAATATTTAAAATCCGATCAATAAACATCATATACATGTAATCATAAGATCAATATAACCAAACTAGTCATGGTAGCAGTAAAATACAATTAAAAAAACTTACTTTCACTTTTGAATGATGAAATCTATTGAAGTCACCAGATTACGTTTGGTGAAGGAGGGGAACGAATTTTAAGGTTGGAATGTGGTGGTTACTGTACGGTGGTGGAGGTGGATGTGATGGTACGGTGGTGAAAGTGAATGTGGATTTACGGGAGAGACGGAGAGATGGAGGTAAGGATTGATCTGTAGAAGAATGAAAATAAAAAAGATATATAGTATAAGTGTGGATGTGATGTGACAAAAATAACCTTGTGGTTAAAATTTTAGGGACGGGGTGGGAAGGACACGTGGTAAGATGTGATGGCTTCCTACCCTTTTTATTATAACTTTTTTTTATTTTACCCCAACTCTCTCTCTCTCTCTCTCTCTCTCTCTATATATATATATATATATATATATATATATATATATATATATATATATATATATATATAGTATAGCTAAACAATTTGTACATTCTGTTTCTCCGTCCACGAATTTTAATACAATGGATACAACATTTAAATTATCATATTACAACTTTGAGGATTCCATGCATAAAAGAACTCGAAAAACGTAGCTATAACGAAGGAGATATGAATTATTCAAAATTAAAGATAATTAATTTATAAAAAACTGTTAATTATATAAATGATTTTTATACAACAATTTTCTTAACAGAACCTATATATTTCTGTAAACATTTAATTATTTTAGATTATCTCGATACGATTTCATGGATATAAATTACACTAAAAACAGAATTAAAACGAAGGAGTTATGATTTTTACAAGATATCGATAATTAAGTTTATAAAAAGTAATTTCATAAATAAACAATTATTGTTACTGTTCACATCAGATTTTTATAAATATTATAAATATAATATTTTGATAGACTTTCTCAATACGAAATCGTGGGTATAAAGAACGTGTAAAACGGAGTTAAAACAAGAAATGTATGATTTTCTATGCACTATTTTATTCTTGTGCATCATTTTTCTGACATGAATAATGTTGGTTCGTTTTAATAAAAACTTTACAAAACAATGTAGTATTACTTATATAATATTAATACATGCTTTTAACTTTATAAATATTATTTTACAAAATGATTAACCTCTTTATATATTAACATTATACAAATAATAAAAATATTAAATCAAGTGTTATTAACAAAGAGTAATCAATCATTGAACAAGGATAACATTTTTAAGGACGCATATACTTGGACATTAAATATCAAGCGTGAATTAAATATTGCTTCAACGTTTGTAAATTAAACAAAACTATTAGGTTGTGATATAACTCTGTAATTTATATGGTTGTATTTATTTCATATACATTATACTCATACGACCTATACTTAATTAGGTTGCATTCGGATTTCACGTGACGAATCACTTATTTGACTTACATAATCAATTCATTCACTGAGGTGAGTTTCATGGCCCTTATTTTACTTGTTTTGAACTATTTTAGAGGAGAATACATGCGCATTTACAAACTCGTTTACATACTTGATTTCATAACTTGTTTACAAACTCATTTACGTGATTGACTACAAACTCATTTACATACTCGTTTTACTTATGGACGCAACAACTTTTTTTGGCACTGATTACGGATTAGCTTAAGTGGCATGAACTGTTAATTACCATGGGTAGGAGCAAATATTATAAAATAGATCTATACGGGATTGATAATCCCCGTTCGGGTGATAAGCTCTCACTAGTTCGACGGATTGAACTAACGAACGTTATACCATGTCGGAGCATCGAACTTCATATACTTGAACTCTTAATGTGCCTTGTATAAAGTGGCATACTTTACAAGTCTGGGCCTCAGTTTCATGAACTTAGATTAATCGTAAATCACCCTTAATTGCCACTAGCAAATACCCTACTTGAAACATTTGTGATATTGTGCCATTTAGTACAATTATCATCACAACCCCTTTGAAACATTGCGGTCCAACATTCATGTTTACATTTTTGTGACTATTGTATGGGATACAATACTCATGCACATATTTGATTCCAACATTTATACTTATATTTTTGTGACTATTATAAGGGTTAAAAATGGTCATACCTACTTTATAAAGTTTTGAGTCTATCATTTATACTTACAAAAACCTATGAACTCACCAACTTTATGTTGACACTTTTTAAGTATGTTTTTCTCAGGTGAAATAGATGCTTGACTTACTTGATGTGCATTGAAGTCTAGACTATACAAGATTACATTTATGGATTTCTACTTACTTTCAAATGATCAAATCTCGTTGTATTACTTCATGCTTTTCATTGTGATGCAAACTTTGGGACAAATGTTATAACAAGTTAAATTCTAATTAAATTAACGAGATTGCTTTTCAAATGACTCATTTAGAGGTCGTTCTCTTGTATCTTATGCTATTGTATTATGAAGTAACGCTCCCGGACATTATTCCGCTTCGACCCAATTTGGGGGTTACAGCTGCTAGCGAGGTTAGGTCCTTCGAAGCTGAAGATGAATAAATCGCTCTCAATTAAACTTTCCAGTGAATAAATCTCTCAAATGTATTAGCTTTGTGTTTTAAGTACTTTATGTTTGATGTATTATGAGTTTATTTAATAAAAGTTTAAGTTTAGTGAGTTTATTTTGTATGAAACGCGAACGGGAAAAAAAACTCAAAATCCACTCGTGCTTGCTGTTAACAGATTCAAAAAAAATGAAAAAAACACCAATTTGTAACCGGTTTTTTCCATACCGAAATCGGTTACAAACCGGATTTTTCCAAAACCGGTTAGTACTGGTCTAGTTTTTTTACCCTCAAAATCCAAACCGAACCGAACCGTTTTTTGGTCAAAACCTGTTTTAAAGGTTTGACTAACAACCGCTTCGGTTCCCTAATCGAACCGGTTTGTCAAAAAAACCGGCCATGTGCACGCCTAATTAGGATAATTACCAAGGCTGTCAAGATCGCGATCCCACCTGGGATCGTTTTTGTCTTTGCAAGATCGAGATCGTAAGATCCTACCAATTTATCATGTTCTGTAAGCAACGGATAAACGAGTCAAACTATTTTTATTTCTACCCATCATCAAAGATAAATATATATAATATCCTCTTAAAAATGTCAAAGTTCAAATTTAAAATACCAAAGTAAAAGTAAAACACAAAAAAGTCAAGTTTCCATCGTCACATTCATAATTTAAGAGCGAATAAATTACACACAATTTGCTTAAAAAACGTCTCAAAACAAAGTACATCACTAGTATCACTACAATTAAGCTGTCTAAATTAAAACTTAAAGATTAATAGTTAAAACTAAGAAAAGCTAAAAGAAAAAAAATAATTACCTGTAAGAAACTTTTTGCTTCAGGTAACTAGAACATGAGAAGAAGAACCCTAATTTGTTTCATGTAATTTCTATTTAGGGAAAGTAGATAATTAGGTTTATTGATTAGAAAATCTATAAATGAAACGACAATACTTGTTACTGAGATCAGCAAACTCATATTGTTCTTTTTTGGGCCTAAAAAAAGTAATGGGCTAGTAAGTATGTAAGTCAGTAAGTCAGTAAGTTAGTAACTTGGTAATTTGGTAAACTCGTATCGACACGCGATCTTACGATCTTACATGCGAGTTTACGATCCCATTTACGATCCTACATCTGATGCGATCCTACAACCTAACCAACAAACGAATTTATCAGGTGGGCACGTAAGATCGTACGATCTTACGTGTAAACTCGCGAGTTTGACAGCCTTGATAATTACTATATGTTACATTAACCATATGTAGTTGTATGTATATAACAAGAGGAATTTATTTTGGATACCAATAAATTTGCTTGGATACTATCGATTCACCCACCATCCATCTAAAAAGCATTCAATAACATAAATTATAAATATTTATTAGTTCACTTATTTATTAAATTTAACTATCCATGACAGTTAATCGATAGACAAAACAAATTATAACGTAAGACCAACATTCATTAACATTATCCCTCATCCCCCCCCCGCCCCAACCCCCCCATCACCGACCCCCCCCCCCCCTCCCCCCCCGCCCCACCCCCCCTCCATAACCCCATAGAACAGCGGGCACATTTGATAACTTTCGACAAACTTTTTTTTTCTTTTCATTTTTCATGTATTTTTTTCGTTTTTTCACGTTTTTTATACGTTATTTTTTCGTTTCTTTTTTCATTGTAGAAAACTGTGCCATTGAAGAAAATCACATTGATTAAACACTAATATTGAATATTCGTATAAAATCAAATGTGATATAACACTAACATCATATGTGATTTAGCACTAATATCGAATTACATGTGATTTCATTAGAATTACATATCATATGTATATTAACACTAGTTTAAAAATGCGATATTAATCAAAATGTGATAAAAACACATAATAATCATATGTGATTTAACAACTAATAATCCATGTGATTTTAATATTAACACACAAACAACAAAAAAAGGGCGAAAAACGTAAAAAACACAACGAAAAAAAATCGTAAAAAAGGAAAAAAACGAAAAAAAAATTGTCGAAGTATATCAAAGTACATATTAATAGAAAATATTAAATGCTCGAATCGTTGATGCTATAATTTTTTTTTTCGCTTAACGATTAACGGTTTAGGAGAAATTAATATTTAAAAAAAAGGATGATAATGGGTTTTGGGTTTAATTTTATCCATTTGATCAAAATAGAGATGAAATGTGAAGGTTGGTCCCGTATTCAAATAAAATTTGATATCCAAATAAACTTAATCATAAACAAAATGGCAGCAAAACTTTCTGCTTCGCAATTCTGTAAAAGTAAAAACATAAAACCAAACGACATCACTTAAAACATAGGAATACGCAAGGACGGCCTCAAAGATGGGTGATGAGGCTGAATTAGTTCATAACTATACTTGCAAAAATAAGTTAGGAACCAACCTTAATCAAAGTAACTACCCGAGATGGGTGATAAGCAGGGTTGTAAACGAGTTGAACGTTCAACGAACCGTTCGCAAATCGTTCGTCGGGAAACTCGTTTATGTTCGTTTATTTAATAAATGAACGAACACGAACAAGATTTTTGGTCCGTTTAGTTAAATGAACGAACATGAACAGACGGTTCGTTCATTTGCGTTCGTGAACGGTCGATTATTTCGCTCGATTATGTTCGTCCGATTACGTTCATTTAGTTCGTTCGTTTACGCTCTATTATTTTCATTCAATTAACTTCCCAAATATTAAAAAGAAGTTAATAAATTATATATTAAGTATTTCAAAGATCTCTAACAATAATATAAATTGTATATTATAAGTATTTCAAAGATCATATGGATCGTTTAAAGTAACAACTTTAGTTTTAATACAAAACACCTTGTTTATGCCGTATTACGTTCATTTTTATCATTTTTTTTTTTTTTACATTCATTTTTGTCCGTTTATGTTCGTTTAACTTATTAATAAACGAACATGAACAAGTTCAAATCTAAATAAACGAACATGAACAACAATTGTGGTCTGATTACACGTCCGTGTTCGTTTATTTGTTCGGCTAAAATTAAATAAACGAACACGAACATACCGTCCATTCCGTCGTATACCTGTTCGTTTACAGTCCTAGTGATAAGACTGAATTAGTTCATAACTATACTTAAAAAAAACGTTAGGACAGAGCATGAAGCTTTTAATAGCGAGCTAAACTATAACTTATAAATTTAGAAGGGGTCAAATTGTTAAATAATATTATTTTTACAATAACCACAGTGCATAAATTACACTAAGGACAAAAAAATTCGAATGGCCAGAGCTCACTCTACCTTATAAAAACTCCGTCCTTGAAACCAACCCTAATAAAAATAAATAACCCGAGATGAAGTAGCAATGAAGTTTTTGAGCCTTGGGCCTTGGTGTAGCAATGACGTTTATAAAGCCCCAATATAGATTGGGCACAGTTGCAACAAATTGTTGGTCGTACAAATATGATGTAGCAACAAGCACGAATGCTGTTTGTGCGTTGCGACGGACTTATTTATCCTTATTTGTTGAAGATATATTTTGTTACTAGTGTTTTTTTGAGTTTATGTGCAAGGGAATTCATATAGCATACCGTAGGTTCAAATGTTCAATTGTACTAATAGTTGAATTTCTTTATTGTGTTTGTTAATATATAACAGCCCTATGGGCTTAAGCACACTTTTGTCAATAGACTCACTACATTAGAAATCCATGAACTTTCCTTAAGGGCTGCACACTTAATTTCTTTTATTGGGACACTCATTGTACAAATAATTAAAGCACAATGTACAAACATGTAATGCACAATAAAGGGATGTGCACGGTTCGGTTTGGGTCGGTTTTTGATAGAAACCGAAACCGAAACCGAATGTTCGGTTTTACTCATAACCATAACCGAAACTGTTCGGTTTTCCTCGGTTCGGTTTTTTCGGTTCGGTTTTTTGGGTTTCTCGGTTAACCGTGTGAACTTGGGCTTGGGCCCAACTTGGGCCAATTTAGCATAAAATGAGATCTTGAAAACCCGTATAAAATTGATAACTGTGAACCTAAATTATCCAAGTTTTGGATTTTATTCTTAAGAGAACATGTTTCTAGCTCCACATACAGTTACACGCTAACTTTAATTCACTCGTATTAATCTTGTGGTTTATATTAGTTGAAATTTCACGTTTGATTTCCCCAGATGGATACATGCGTTAAGCAATCTAGTAAAGGCCCCAAATCCAAAGTTATTATTTTAGTAATTATACTAATTGATTTTATTAATACTGTTTTACTAATATAAATAAATAAAATGTATATTAAAATTAAAGAAATCGGTTCGGTTCGGTTCGGTTTTTATATCAAAACCAAAACCGAACCGAAAGTTCGGTTTTTAAAATATTAAGAAACCAAACCATCAGTTTTTAGTTCGGTTTGGTTTTTTCGGTTCGGTTTTTTCAGTTTTCAATCGGTTTTGGTTTTTTCGGTTTTTTTCTCACCCATTAAAGAGTGTCCCAATAAAAAAAAATGAGTGTACAAATCAATTCCCTTAAGTTAAGGATGTGTTGTGAAAGTTCCTTTTATTTTTCAAAAATATTTACCTCAACATAACCTGTTTTCATAAGCAAAACTCACAAAACACTATGAGCTCAACTGAAGATGGGTCCTAAATTGTTAGTAGCCCTAAGTGTTTCTACACATATTTTAAGTGTTTTCCTTTCTTCTCCCATGGATATATAAAAAATGAATGTCGTTTCTGGTTTAAAAGAGGGTAATTCAGACAACAACTTTTGGTACCCTTTTGGGCGAGGTTACAGCGGGTTTAAGGAAATTTAAACACCATTTGTTAGTTGCGTCTTTTTATGATTTAAAATCCTGAGGTTTTCCATTTATAAAATAATTCATGAGAAATAAATGGATTTGTAAAATAAGTCTAAGACAAAATCATTCTCTTTTTTCATAGTAGCACAAACATTGTTTGGTGGAAGCTTAAGTAATTTAGAAATTGAATATTGGTAGGGAAATTTTTTCCTCGTTGGTTATTCTAAAAACATTTTCTTATGTCTCCAACTTTGTTTGGCCTTTTGAAAATTTTCCTTTGAATCAGTGAAAGAACCAAAGGCACATTTTGATACTTTAGGAATCTATTTAAACACGTGTTTAGTTTTACAGGTTTTGGTAAACCATTTCATCAAAAAGCTATTATAAGTAGTAATAAAAGGTTTTCCAGCATACGTCGGATCACAGAAATAAGTAGCATTGCAATCAGTTAACTCTATGTTAACAAGCTTCCTTCTTGACGGAGAAAACCATACAACGTCACTTATAATTTTACCGATATAAAAATAGACATCGAGTCCTAACAAGGTATAACCAACCTTTATCTTGATGTGTTTTGAGACCTTAAACACTAACCTAACTCACTCTAGTATTGTGTATGATAGTGATCATGACTTTGGAATATGATAACACGAAGTTGCAAATACAAGACTACAACTATAACACAAAAGATTTAGAAACGTCTTTTGTTCTTCCCTTGCTAAAGTGGATCACTTTGAATGAATATAAAACAAGAAAATGATTAAAGATAATGTGTGTATGAAAGTGTTATGTACGGCTAGAAAGATGTTTGCAAGGGGTGAGGAAAGATGGAAGTAAAATGCTTGTTTAAATAGGCAAAGTGACACCAGGTTTAGACCTCGACAGATTAACAGATCCTGGATCCACAAATCTTTGCATGATTTATGGGTCCCGCACATGCAAAAAAACTGTCGTTCTGAATGGTCACTCAATTTTTGTTTACATTCTTTCCTATTTAGAATGCACGGGTAAAAATGAGGCAAAACATATTTTATACTTGCCTAAAGTGTTTAATACTCCAAGCCTAAAAATGGTTAATGAGAATTATTATGCAACAAACAAATTTGATGCTCACCTCTTTGATTTTGGATTATTACAAGAATGCGTAATCCATCTTTTCATACAAGATTATGTTTGAATCACTTTCTTAACTGAAAGATTCTTGCTAGTTGGAAAAAGCACTTTATAAAATATTTTATTTAAATTAGAAGTAATTAAAATTATGTAAGGTTTTATAAAATGATGGAAGAGTTTGATAGATTGTGTATGATAAAACTTTCTTTGATCATTAAGCAAATTTTATAGATTCATATATCTACCTTAAGTGATTTTCGTCAAAAGATAAGTATGTCTAAAACTTGTTTTACTTTAATTTTTACTTAATATGTTTTTATATTTGTCATTAACAAGACGTTGAGAAGTCATTAAATAGAAATAACACTTTTTCTATTTTTACCTCTGGTGAATCGTAGATTGGAGAAAAAAAGAATGGAAAAGAAATGAGCACGTGTGAGGTGGATATTGCTTTTTAGACTTTTGAAGTAGATAAAACTTTGCATTTGATCCCCCGCTTCTGTAATGATATGTGAAGCATATAGCTGCCATTCGCAACAATATTCTTTGACTCTTTATATTCTGAATACATGGCATACAATTGCCATTCTTCATAATATTTGCTCAAGAATTTTTTTATTCACTTATGACCAAGCACTATAAATCTTAGCAATTCATTTTCAACCAACTACTTGAATGGGAGTGCAGTTTTAATTATGTTTACACATTTATTATGTTGTGTAACTATCTTTTCTCCCCCGGTTAATGTATTAAAGCTCTAAAACTTTCTATGTGGTGTACCTATCACACAACGAAGTGAGAAAATGATAACTTATTTTCATACTAATAAAGAAGAAAATTAAGAGTTTAGTCCGTTAATTTGACAAAAATGAGTGTTTAGTAATTTGCTGTAAGAATCAAGATATATAGTTGCAAGGACCATTATAGATACAAATGTTGGGATTTTAGATCTAATTAACAATTTAACATATCAAGAGTACGCAGCGGAAAGATCAAAACACGTATAGAACTTCATAATTAACAAGGGTTTTAGAACTTGCGTACCTTTTATCAATTTAACAAACGCCGCCTTAAATTCATGCGTAACCACCAAGGATTAAAAGTATAATCCCTCTAAGTTTACACACAATACGTTCTTAGCAAACAATGTGTATGCTAATACTAGTAGTGTTTTAACCAAACGATAACCTTCTTCGTCTTTGAATCAATCAACACACGAAACACCTTCTTTATGTAAAATCACAAAACAAAAACCCTAGAGGGTTGTTTGTTCGATCGCACGGCAAGAGAGGAGAAAAACCAAAACCCTCAAGGGTTTTGAGGTTCGGTCGAGCAAGGAAACAAAAACCGAAACCCTTTTGTGGGTTGTGAGTTCGGTCGAACACAAGAGGAGAGACAAAAGGGATTTTAGGGTTTTTAGGTTTTCAAGTTATGAACAAATAATGACCCCAAGTCCTCTTTTTATACTCCTCTTTGCTTGGTAAGCAAGCAAGCAATCCCACATCCTCATAGAGTGGGATATTTGATCGACTAAGAAAGGAAAGGGGCAAACCGCACCCTTCCTTTATTCGGTTTTGCATATTAGTCCCTTAAACCTTTTAACGACTAATATTTATTTATGTTAAACATTTAACGATCGTTTGTTAAACACTAATTAATATATTACATTAATATATTAAAACATTGTTCTACATATTAACGTGTGCGTTCCCTTAGGCTCGAATAAATTCTGGACATATATAATTTATATTTGTTCATATTCCAACAGCTCCCACTTGGACATGTATAAATTATACAATAACATTGGTAAGCGTCTAGCAACACGCCAATGTTCCCAGAAATATCCGAGAGTGGTTTCATAAAGACACGGACAAATGATTTATGAATTTACAATCCATTTGTTTCTGACACCGTGTTAAAAATGGATATGGATCAAGGTCATTCCATTTTAACGATTCTGTTTCTCGTATATGTAACTAATCAATATTATCAAAAATCAATGAGACATATCTACATGAGTTTTCGGGTACGGCCATACACACATCTGATTAATTCTACGAGGGGCCTAGTGGCATCATTCTTCAACTATTAAAGGAACAAATTCTGTGTTGACTACAAGTGCCAAGTCATCATGTTTCAAAATCACTTCTGAAATAGCCCTTATTAGTTATCCATTTTCAGGATAACTTATACTAGATCAAGAAAGATTATCCACATATGCAAGATCTACTTGCATCTCAAGTCTAAGGATTTTGTAAATAAAATCACTTACAAGATTTATTTAATGACGACGATCCATAAAGTAATATCTCATCTTATGGATATCATGTGAGTTTGGTGGACACATCCTTAATATCAACAATATCATCAATCACTCAGAATTGTCTTAATTTAACAATATTCCCATATTGTTAATCGACAACGGATTAATTTAGAATAATAACTATTATTATTCAGATTTACTTAAGGACGGCGATCCATAAAGTAATATTCTTGTGTTAGGGAAATCCAATATTCATCTTATGAATATCATGTAAGTTTGGTGTACATATCCTTAATATCTAAAATATCACCAATCACTCAGAAGTCTTAATTTAACAATATTCCCATATTGTTAATCGACAACGGATTAATTTAGAATAATAACTATTATTATTCATGGATTTAAACATGCAAATATAGGACACAATTTATATTAAATATAACTTAATACCACGTATCTTTATCATTAATAAAATTGTTTTAACATCCTTTATCCAAATACAAAATAGATCAAATGCATGATAATTCTAGTCGGCGAATCATGCCTCAAGATACAACTATCATACTTGTTGACAAGGCATATATTTCATAATTCCACTAGCTTTGATTTTTAGGAATTTTGAGAATACTTATTTCAAGAATTCAATAAGTGAAGTTCTTGAAAATCTATGATCAATGTTTGTTCGTATATGATTGGTTAATTTTCTTAGTTCTTAACTATATATATAATATAATAAAATAAAATATATATAATCTAAAAACAAAAATCAACAATCAATGATGCCA
>BQNB010139109.1:3065-17604 GCA_026074375.1 Tanacetum coccineum
CCCGCATTTAATATCTTTGTAATTTCTTTTCTAGCTCCTTGCTAGTTTATAAAATTTTGCCGTTCAAAAAAAAAAATAGTGAACATTTATTTAGGGACGGAGGGAGTAGTTAAAAAGAGTCTAAGAGAGAAAGCTAAAAACCCCTACTAAAGCTAAAATAAGGAAATAAATTATCCACTATGGTAGGTATAAGAATAGGTCCAAAAAACTTGAAGAGGTTTATGTTTTATATTAGTCATAGTGGAATTTCATTCTGTACTTATGTAGCATGAAAAAGTCCTAAATGTTAGAAACAATTATAAAGCTTTAAGATATTTATATCATAGTATAAATAGGTTTATTATCTCAAAGGGGCTAAAACTCATTGATGTGACATGAAATTTTTATTTATAAAACTTTATAATCATTAACCATAGTGGATGCCCTTATTAATCTTAAACAAATCTATAAGAAAAAATAAGATAAATACAAATATTAAATGATAAGTTACAACAATTATGAATTGTCGTTTTTACTTTTCAATCTTCTCAAACTAATTGAAACACTTAACTTCTCATGTTCACCAAATAATTGACAGCTAAGTCAGAGGAATTGGAGCTCGAATATGCCCTGAATCATTCTCTTCCTCTTGGAAAAACTCATTCTCTAGTCTTGTCTTTCCAAGTCTCGGCCTCTGAAAATTCTAACCCCTATTTGTTTCCTTGAGATGGATTCTCTATGGAGAATCATGTTCCATCATGCCAACCATTCAATAAGATAATCCAAATGAAGTGACATCATCCTCACTTACATGACAGTTGCCTCGCTGCCTCGCTCGATGACTTTGCGGTTAGCTTTATTTTGGAATTATTCTTAAAGTTCTTTCACTTGTTTAAGGAGATATTCATTCTCTACAACACGTGATCCTTGTTGATTAGTTGCATTGTTGCCTCGTCCGACGAATCTCCGAGCCACATAACCAAATGGTTGTCCCCTTCCACATAATTGCAGGGTAAAAAAGATCATTATATCAAAAAATTTAGCAGAAAAAAATCAACTTTGAACAGTTATATCTCCCTGTAGGAATCTCCAATCTCGAATGCAAACAGTGAGATCGTAGCAATCTATGAAACCGAACATCCTGCCAAAAAATCACAGAAATCCAACGGTGAACGAATGCGTACCGTCGATTTTCCCACGAGAATATGACGAACCAAAACATATTTTTTGCTTCTATCGATTTGGCTTCAATAGGTTGTTTGATTTCTTCTCCGAACCTATGCTTTTGATACCAAATGATGACGAGTACCGTTGTGAAAGCAATAAACCACACAAGAACAATAAATAAGAAATTCGATAAAAGCCCCGCAAAGGTGTCCAAACGGGACATTAAAGAGAAATCACTCTTTTTCTATAAACTCGTCATAACATATTCTAAAACTAAAAGGATTACAATAATTTATAGTAAAAAAAAGTCTTAGAGAGAAAGTTAAGAATCTCTATTAAAACTAAAATACATAAAACAAAATAAATCTCATGTAACTAAACAAATCTTTAATAAAAATAAGATGAATGCCCATATTAAAAGATAGAGTAAACTACACCGTTGGTCCTTGTGGTTTGCGTTGACCAACGTCCCTAGTCCCTTGACCAAAAAAGTTGCACCATCCGTCCTTAAGTGGTAAACGTTTTCCGCCGTTAGTCCCTTAAGGGGAAAACGTTTGCGGTCGGATGGTGACCCTTAAGGGACTAACGACGGAAAACGTTTACCACTTAAGGACGGATGGTGCAACTTTTTTGGTCAAGGGACTAGGGACGCTGGTCAACGCAAACCACAAGGACCAACGGTGTAGTTTACTCTAAAAGATAAGTTACAACAATAATAAATTGTCGTTTTACCCTCCAATTTCTCAAACCAATTGAAACACTTAGGGTATGTTTAGTGAAACGAGCGGTGGCAGTTAGCAGTAGCAGTTAGCAGTAGCATTAGCAGTGAGCGGTAGGAGTTTGTTTACTAAAACTTGTTTGCTAAGATAGTTGTAAATATGAAATTAGCATTTAAACAAAACAAAAATGCTAAATGCTTGTGAAATGAGCATTAGAAAAAGAGCATTTAAACAAATCAAAAATGCTAAATGCTTATTACCAAACAAGCATTAATATCCAAATATGCTAAATGTTTTATGCTAAATGCTCTAAAAAGCTTGTCACCAAACATACTATTAACTTCACATGTTGACCGAAGACCCGACGGCTAAATCAGAGGAGTTGAAACTCGAACGTCACGATTACTGGCAACACATTCCATATCAACATCAGCATTCTGTATGCAAACAGCCTTTGCCGCTTTCAAATCACAAATTGAATCATCAAATTTCCTTAGAGATATATTTTCTTCTTTGAAACTCGTTGTTTAGTAGACATTATTCACATGTAGAAACTGCATCGGAAAAACATAACTGAAACCTAACTTGCAGGGGGTGAAAGAAAAAAAATTACGATTTAGATTTGAAAAAATACTTGAAAATAATGGTGAAAAAAGGGGGGAAAGTTTGTTAGAGAGAATAGAGAATTGAGAGAAAGGTGGTGTTTGTTTTTTCAGAAATACCTCTTAACAGCATCTTAATCTGACTCATTCAGACGCGGTCAGACATTTAAGATGTGTGTATAAAAGCGTGTATAAAAATGTGCGTATAAAAATGCATATAAAAACATGGATAAAAACGTGTATAAAAACATGTATTTTCTAGAGGTATTTTTAGATGAACAAAACAACAAACTTTAGTAATTTAAGCGATCATTCGCAAAGTTGAGTAACTTACATGTCAAATAACCAAGATTAGTTTCTGAGTTGGATAACTGGGCCCATCAAAAGCTGACGTGGAGAAGGTCAAAACACAATATCCCGGTTGCCAGTATTCGAGGTAACCTGAATGAACACACTATTGTTGTTCGGTAACCTTAAAGTTAAACTTCGATAGTCCAGTAACCCAAATGAACAAAAAAAAAGTTTAGTAACTTAGGCGAACAAAAGTTGATAGTTTAGTAACCTATCTATCTAAAAACCCTTTAAATTTTTATTTAGGAAAAAATGGGACAAATGTATCAATAATACATGTAAACATATTTAACAATAAAGTTTGTTAGTGGTAAGTTTTTTTTTCAAACAAGAGGGTCAAATGGTTCAAAACCTCGTAGGTATGTATATTTTTGGTGATCAGGGAAGGGTCGAAAACAGACTCGAGTTTATTTCGGTGAGGCTGCGTTAAATCTGACTCGAAAAGCTCTCCCTCCTCAGGTAACTTGAACAAAAAAAACCACGTTCGTTTACCAATTTATATTCGGGGGTGTTTGGCTAAGCTTATGAATTGGGCTTATGCTTATGTTATATAAGCGTCTTATTGCTTTTATATATCATAAGCTTATAAGTGCATGCTTAGTGTTTGGATTAGCTCATGTTTAATAATCTTATAAGCTCAAGTGTTTGGTTTGAATTATGTTGGTAAATGACCAAAAAAGACATGGTTTGATAAAGAAAAGAAAATATGAATGTTAGATTTAGGTAAAATGAAGGTAAAGTTGTAATTTGTATTGAAGTGTGTTATATAAGCCCAAAACACTGACAAAAAGCCACATTTTGTGGTTTACAAAACACCCAGCTATAATGTAAAAAAAACACCATATATTGATCTTTAAGCCCACCTCTACATATAAGATTAGCCAAAACTTTGTTATGGGCTTATATGAGTTAGGTTCGTTGTTTGTTTATAAGAGGCTCTGAATTGAATCTGATTCGCACATCTGAATCTGAAATATTCGGTAGAAAATCTGAATCGATTTCCATCTTAATCTGAATAAGTGTTGAGAGTCTGAATCTGTATCAATTATAAACTGTTTGTTTTTGTAAATAATGTTTAGATGTGTAAACTATAGTTTTTACAATGTAAATATAAAACGATTGCATTGCATAAAAAAATAAACGTTATTTAATATAGAGGGAAGTGCAAAAATCATCCTTGTGGTTTCTCAAAAAACTGTCTCACGTCCCTCGTTAAACGTTTGCCCAAAACACATCCCTCCGTCAATGTTTTGAGGCACGATACATCCCTTGGACTAACGGTGCAAATTTTTTTCCGTTAAGTATTAACGAGGGTCTAAAAGGAGGGTGTTGTTGTCTTTTTGCTGTCACAGGGATGGTATCCTGGAACCTTTGTTTTAAAAAAATATTTTTTTTAGTTTTTGTTTGTTTTTTAAATTTTTGTTTAAAAAAATAACTTTTTTACATTATTATTCGTAAAAATATTTAAGATTTTTTACAATTTTTTTTAAAAAAATTCGCACTTTTTAAAATCTTAATTTTTTGAAAAAAAAATAATTTTTTTTCGTACTTTTGAAATTAAAAAAAATAATTTTATACATTATTCTTCGTGGAAAAATTTAAAATTTTTTTACAAAACTTTTAAAAAAAATTCGTACTTTAAAAAATCTTAGTTTTGTAAAAAAACATTTTAAAATTTTCGTATTTTTTAAAATCTAAGTTTTTAAAAAGTACAAAAAATATTTAAAAAGTTTTGTAAAAAAAGTGACGGAAATTTTTAAAAAAATTAAAACTTTTTAATACAGTGCGAAGTTTTTTATTAAAAATTTTAAAATAAGGTTTGTTATAAAAAAATTTAAAAAGTTTTAAAAGTTCGATTTGTTAGATTATTTTTTAAAAAAATTTAAAAAATTTCGCACTTTTTTACAAAACTTTTAATTTTTTTTTTGTACTTTTTAAAAACAAAGATTTTAACAAATACGAAATTTTTAAATTTTTTTTTACAAAACAAAGATTTTAAAAAGTACGATTTTTTTTAAGTTTTGTAATTTTTTTTAAATATTTTCACGAATAATAAAGTAAAAAAAAATAATTTTTTAACTTTAAAAAGTACAAAAAAATTTAAATTAAAAAAGTGCGGAATTTTTTTTTAAACAAATTTTGTAAAACAAATCTTAATAATTATTTACTAATATTAATGTAAAAGGTTATTTTTAAAACACAAATTAAAAAAACAAACAAAAACTAAAAAAAGATTTTTTTAAAAAAGGTTCCGATACATCCTGTGGGTAGCAACCACGATAACAATACCCTAGTTTTAGCAAAAAGATAAAAAAAATTTGCACTGTTAGTCCTCAGGGATGTACCGTGCCTCAAAAAAATTTGCACCGTTAGTCCAAGGGATGTATCGTGCCTCAAAACATTGACGGAGGGATGTGTTTTGGGCAAATTTTTAACGAGGGACGTGAGACAGTTTTTTGAGAAACCACATGGATGATTTTTGCACTTCCCTCTTAAATATAAGAAAACAAAATTTTTATGATATAATTTTTTTTTTGAACGGCGGCATATTATTAGAAAAGAACTAGCAAGGCGCTAGAAATTACAAAGGCGATTTAAGCCAGTCAGTCCAACTAATACATTTCTTTCCTCTAGATTTTAACCAAGAAAAAGAAAAACACTGAATGTTATCAAAAACTTAACCATTTTTCATGTCTTGAGATTAAGAATGTGGTTATTCTAAACGCCAAAGCATCCAACAAGTGGCGGCGAAAATGACATAAGCTCGGTCTTTCTCGACTTTTGAAGCTTTCCACGAGGTGTACCATATGTCCCATTCATCACAGGAAGATAACGTCGGGATTTTAAGCTCACACCAACCACGAACAAGCCTCCAAATATTGGAAGCTGCACTACAAGAGAAAAAGGCATGAGAATTGGACTCAACATGCTCGGAACATACTGGACATAATATCGAATCAATATCCAAACCACGAGATGAAAGGTTAAGACGATGAGGAAGTCTATCAAGAAGCAAACGCCACATGAAAATGTTAACCTTCCGAGGGATAATCTTACACCATCTTGTGCTTGGGAGGGAATTAGCGATCATGCAATTATCAATATGTTTCCGAATGAAACTTACTGAATAAGAACCATCAGTAGAAAGAGAGGAGACGACACAATCCCTATCAACCTCAACATTCAACGAACCAATATCCATGAGAAGGTTATTAAGATCTGCAAGAGCTCTCCCACCGTTTACAGGACGACGCCAATCCCACGCCCAAAGACCATTAACAATTCTATCTCTAACAAGGCAATTTTGATTCTTTTCTAGGCGAAATAACCTGTTAAAGCGAGAACAAAGAGGAGCATCACCCAACCAAGTATCTTTCCAACTTAAAGGTATCTAGAGCCATCTCCAAATTGATAAACAAAGAGAATTCAAATGGGACAGTTGCCACTTGAATGAGATTGATATATCGTGCAAACTATTACGAGCCCAAAGACATGGGTGGCAGCCTTTAAGCTCAATACCAGCTTCATTGCCATGAATCGATTTTAAAACCTCAACCCAAAGAGCAGATGGTTTTCTAAGCACACGCCATCTCAATTTGAGAAGGCCTAGGAGTTATTGATAGCTTTTAAACTTCCCACTCCTAAACCGCCTTTATCAAGAGAAGCTAAAATGTTAGACCATTTGATCCAAGCAAGCTTCCTAGTGTCACCTGTAGCACCCAAAAAAATGAGGCACGAAGACTTTCAAGAGTCTTAAGAACAGCTTCAGGAACTTTAAAGATGGAGAAGTAATAGATACCAAGGCTTCCTAACACCGATTTTGAAGAGTTAAAACGACCACTGAAGATAAATGTTGCCTTCCAACCGGATAATTCTATTTTGAATCGCTCGATCAAACTGTTCCAATTGCAATACGGTTCATGTTTCCGAACAATTGGGGACCAGGTAGTAAAAGGAAGATTACTAGCTGAGCGTGTATCCAGTACCTGCTGCCATACTCTCTATGTCATCGGAAGAAACCCCCACTCCATATAGATTTGACTTAGAGATATTGATTTTCAAGCCTGAAGCAAGGTAGAAGACATTTAGGATACGGATGATGTTGTCCATATCACATTGGTTCCATTCGGAAAGAATAATAACATCATCAGCATAAAATAAATGAGAAAGCCAAATTTTCGAGGACCCGATCTTAACACCTTGGAAAAGATTTGCCGTCAACCCGTCCTTAAGAGCAATGTGAAGGCCTTCCATAACTATGATGAATAAGAAAGGAGACAATGGATCTCCTTGCCTCAATCCTCTTTTTAAAGAGAACTCCGATGTAGGACTTCCATTGACGAGGATGGAAGCCCTTGAAGACTTTAAACCAGCCATAATCCATTTACGCCAAGTACTACTAAAACCTAATCTTTCCATAACATGATCAAGGAAACGCCAACTTACGGAATCAAAGGCTTTTTCAAAATCGACTTTAAAAAGTAACATCTTCTTTTTTTTCTTTTTGTTTCTTATACCAATGAATAACCTCGCTTAGAATGAGAGGACCATCGAGAATTTGGCGACCCAAAATAAATGAAGATTGCTCATGACTAATGATCGAATCCATTACCTTGGAAAGCCTGTTTGCTAGGATTTTTGCAACAATCTTGTATTGGAAACCGATAAGAGATATAGGTCTAAAGTCTTTAATATAAAGAGGATTAGACACCTTTGGGATTAAAGTAAAAAATACGAAAGAATACGTACCAGGAGGGATATGAATAGAATGAGAAGAACCTACATAATAACAGTTCTGGATATCGATCTTTCATGATAATTTTAAAGTTAAAAGTATTTTAAACAAAACATGCAATGTCATGTTTATTTGACAAAAATAAACGTGTCAGAGTTTAAATTGAACTTTTTAAAACGATTAACTAAATGAGTCGCGTTAGAATTGAGATATATGAGTCCGAAACTGAACCCTTCAATTTGAACAAAATATGAATTGTAACATATCATTTTATATAATATTTATCTAACAAAACACATGCAATAATTCTATTTAATATTTTTAATACAAAAGACAAAGGTGAAAAAGAAAAAAAATCAAAAAAAAAAAACACCAAAATAAAAAAATCATAACAAAGTAGAAAATAAATAAAAACAAAAAAAAAGTAAAACAAACAAACGCTCTTAACACTGTTTACCTCTTATCGCCTCTGAATGACATGAAAAAACAAACTGTCTTGATGACATAAATGTCTGACCGCGTCTGAATGTTAAGAGATATTTCTAAAAAAAACAAACACTACCTTATATAAGCTAATAAAATAAGCCCATGAGCGAACATATAAGCGAAAAAAAATACCCCTTAGGCTGGAGGTATGGTGGTGAGTTTACCACTAACTCACCTAAGTGAGTTTGGAAGTCGCGTGTGAGTACCATCCCGGTCTAAAACTCACCTAGGTGAGTCACCCACTAGCTCGGTGAGTTTGGCAAGTTTTGGGAGCAACTATGTGAGAAACTCACATATGTGAGTTGTGAAAATGTGGGGCACCTTTTTTTATATATATGGTATTTTATTAGTTATGAGTGTTATGTGTGTATTATATTAGGGTATATTTTATTTAAAAGTAGGTATTTTAATGAATGTGAGTTTAGTTGTAAGGTGAATTTTTATTATGGTTGATAAGGTGAGTTGTAAATTATAATAAAGGGTGAGTTTTTATTTGAGAGAGAAAGCTGGTGTGGCGCCTGACGTGTTCTGGTGGTTTTTCACCACCACTAGCCTTATATTAGGAAAAAAGGGTAAAGGCTATAGAATACCAACGTACTTTTCAAAATTTACCGTAATGAACAAACTTGCATTCAAATTTTGTTTCAACTTGAACAAAACGTTTGTCCATTAGTATTATGTGAAACGTTTAGTTGTTTAGCGGGGGGGGCGGGGGGGGGGGGGGGATAACGATCGTTTGAGAAGTTGCATAATCGTCCCTGTGGTTTCATATATATATTTTTCGAATTTTTTTCTTTCAAACCATTTTTTTCAAAAAAAAAATTTCGAAAATTTTTATCGAAACTAATTTTTTTTCGAAAATTTTTAACTCATTTTTAGAAAATTTTTGTACAATTTTTATTTAAAAAAAAGTCGAAATTTTTTTTTATACACATAAGATTTTTACACACATTTTTTATGTGTATAAAAAAAATTTCGAATTTTTTTTATAAAAATGTGTATAAAATTTTTGAATTTTTTTTATATAAAATGTGTATAATTCGAGAAAAATTTTCGAAAAAAGAAGTTTCGATAAAAAATTTCGAAAATATTTTTTTCGAAAAAAATGGTTCGAAAAAAAAATTTTCGAAAAAAAAATATATGAGAACCACAGGGACGATTTTTGCAACTTTCTCAAACGATTATTAGCTAAATGGACTAATGTTGTCACATAATAATTTTCGAGTACAAAATTTTTTGTGCAAGTTGAAACAATTGGAATTGTAAGTTGGTGGTGTCGATAATAAAAAGTAAGTTGTTCTTTTTTAAATTACTGTAAATTTTAAAATTTTCGTTAGTATTTTATAGCCTTTACCCTTTAAAAAAAATTAGAAATATTATTGTAATGATTAATAAGAGGGGTTAAACTGGCGTTAACAACTAAAAGTCCGTTACAACTTACAACTTACACAGAGTGTGGTTGTGTTACCTCGTGACATTCTCCGCCTATAACAACCAACCAACTAAACTCAAGTCAAGTAAATCAATCTCTCTTTGGGGTTTCTGTTTTTTTCAAAATTTTGACGATTATTCCAACGGACGTACAATAACCGAATCATCCCATCTGGCAACTAACTTTATTTTCATTTCCTAGTTAACCACCAAACTAGTAGTGTAGTTAAACATCTGGATCTGTGGTTACAAGTGTTGTTTGATGGCTTTAGTTTCACTCGTTTAGTGCAATTTCATCTACTTTTCGACCTTGTACTTGGTCCAATCGGTTTACGAGTCCAGCAGATTCCAGATCGTGTCTACTAATAATGTTAACCACCTCCTTGCTAAGATTAACGCCACCCGTTTCGTCTCAACCGTCTTTACGCTCAGGTATTATATCTATTCACTGATAAGTATTTTCTGCTACTTGCTGCAATAAGTTTAATGTGGTTAATTACTAGAGTAGTAATTAGGATATGCAGCTGATTACAATTGGGTCAAAATGTGTTCGCATTGCCAACAGTTCCAAGTCTCAGTTAACAGTTTCTAGTTGCGATGAGAGAAACTATCCTTTGTAATCTTACTTTATTTGATTTGTTCTTAATTGTGTTTTCTGTTACGCAATTTGTTTAGGGAAGCGTTGGCATGTTGTTCAAGGATCATCTGAAACCGATGAATCCCTTGTTGTCTGCTTTGGTGAAATGCTAATAGATTTTGTCCCTACAATAAATGGGCTTGCATTAGCTGAAGCCCCTGCCTTTAAAAAAGCACCCGGTGGTGCACCTGCGAATGTTGCTGTGGGCATTGCTCGCCTAGGTGGATCGTCTGCTTTCATTGGGAAGGTGTTCATCTCAATCATCCTAAAGCTAAAATTATCGACTGATGAATGTTTTGTAGCTGACTGAAATTATATAATTTACATTGAGCCGTTGGCGGATGAGTTTGGTTACATGCTTGCTGATATTCTAAAAGAAAATAATGTGAATAATGAAGGGATGCGGTTTGACCCTGGTGCTCGAACTGCTTTAGCTTTTGTCACACTGAAAAAAGATGGTGAACGTGAATTCATGTTTTATAGAAATCCTAGTGCTGATATGCTTTTAGAGGAATCTGAACTTGATCTTGATTTAATAAGAAAGGTATTTAGAAATTCTAACGCTCAAACATACCTAAAAAATTATGTTTCGGTTTACGTATTAATATCTCATTGTTACTCTCGCAGGCAAAAATCTTTCATTATGGCTCCATAAGTTTAATTACGGAACCGTGCAATCAGCTCATATTGCTGCAACTAAAGTTGCAAAGGATGCTGGTGTTCTGTTGTCTTATGACCCAAATTTGAGGCTTCCTTTATGGCCATCTGCCGATGGAGTTGCAGAGAAGGAAGCTCTGGCATATGGATACAGCCGATTATCAAGGTAATTCACTTCTAAAACCTTCTTCTCAGAAACCTGTATACTACATATTCTACTGGTCGATGTGATGTCTAATGGTTTTGATTGTTCATAATCAGATAAGTGAAGAGGAGATCGTTTTTTTGACAAATGGTGAAGATCCATATGATGATAATGTTGTCCGTAAATTATACCATGAGAATCTTAAGTTGCTACTAGTGACAGAAGGACCAGATGGTTGCAGATATTACACTAAGGTAATGTACTAGTGGTTCTTAAGCTATGTCTAATGCCTATGTTTTCTCTAACCATGTATTTAACCTTATTCTTAATTTTGTTGAATTCTATAGAGTTAGTGGCAAGTGTGAAAGGACGCTAAAGGTGGATCCTGTGGACACGAAAGGTGCTGGCGATGCTTTGTAGCTGGTGTATTATTAAGATTGCTGCAGATCCTCATTACTCAAGTTTGACTTCCCATCAACATTTTCTATTTAACCAGATTTCATACCACGTGTAATAAGTCATATTTTCTTTCTTAAACTTATAAAATATTATACAGATATAGAGCTGTTTTTCTGAACTCTGCAATGGTATAAAGTGGGTTATTAATGCGGATATATTATATACTATGTAGGATGAGAAGCGGCTACGAGATGCCCTTAGGTTTGCAAATGCTTTGTGGTGCAATTACCGCTACAGAAAGAGGTGCGTTCCGGCATTACGACTTACCGAAGCAGTAATGAATGCTATGCTCAAGACTGTTGCATAGTTTCCTTTTGCAAATCCACGTGATATAATATTCAACTCTCATTTTTCCAACGGTGAGCCATTAGTACGTGGTTTGTTGTTAGAGAAAAATAAGCTTACTGTTATTGTAACGTTAATTTGCCATCTAGTTGAATAAGTTAATTTTGTATGATTTTATACTGTCAAGGTGCTAATTAGTTTGAATAACGCCTTCACTCTCTTATATAGTACAGTAATAAACTTATGGGTTAGACTCCCTATGTGTCCATATCTACTTATCATATATGTGATGTTTAATATATGCCATCAGGGTCAACCTAGTAGTTTAACAAAGGAAGGAGATAGGAAAGATAATGATTTAATCAAGTGTGCACAATGTGAGCATCACTTTCACATTAGTTGTATTAATAAGTTAGGGTTTCACATTCAAGTGTGTGCTGATGATGCTAAATGGTTGTGTACGGAAAATTGTGAAAGAATATATCTGGGCCTTACGGAGATTCGTGGGAAAGTGATTCCGCTAAAGGGGAATAATCTGAATTGGAGTTTGCTTAAGTGCGATGAGAATGATACTGACGTGTACGAATTGACAAAAAGTTACAGTAAGTTAATGAAGGCGTTAGATGTGATGCACGAGTGTTTTAAACCTGTGAAACATACTTTGTCGGATAAAGACATGATTGAAGATGTGATCTTTAGTAGAGTTACAAAAAGGTCAAATTTTGAAGGGTTTTACACTGCTGTTTTGGAGAAAAATGACGAGATCATAACAGTTGTAACACTGCGGATTCGTGGCTATAAAGTGGCGGAAATTCCATTTGTTGCCACAACATTCAGTTACAGGGCAAATGGGATGTGTCGGATTTTAATGGATGAGGTCGAAAGAATGATAAGAGGATTGGGGGTTGAGGGAATTGTGTTTCCGGCGTCTACAGACAAGGTTAGTACTTGGACTCGGTCGTTTGGGTTCAGTGAGATGACAGATATTGAAAGACGGGATCTTGTGAAATGTAAATTTCTCGAATTTCTACCAAAAAATGTCTGAAAAAGTTAAAGAAAATGTGAGCATATTTGAATCTTTTGTAAAAGTTATCTATTGGAAATTGTTGTTATAAGAGTAAACTGCAAAATACATCCCTGTGGTTTCAACTTTCTCACATAATACATCCCTGTCAGAAACCATTGGCAGTATACATCCTTCGTTAGGCAAACGTTTGCCACAATACATCCCTGAGGACGAACGATGCAAATATTTTTCCATTATCTTCTCACGAGGGATGTATTGTGTAAAAAAACACAGGGATGTATTTTGAAAATATTTTCTTTCATTTTTTTGTTTTTTAATTTTTTTTGTTTAATGATTTTTTTTTATTTTTTTATTTTTTAAAGAGTAAATTACATACTTCGAAAAAAAAAGTTTTAAAGTTTTTATAAAAAACTTTGCAGTTTACTCAAATTATATACATCGAAAAATTTATAAAAAATTTGTACTTCGAAAAAAATATTTATACTTGGAAAAAATATTTTTTTAAAATAAAAATTTTATACTTTGAAAATTTTTATAAAAGTATTCTTCGAAAATTTTTATAAAAATTTTTATAAAAATTTTATATTTCGAAAAAAAATATTTCGTTAGAAATTTTTATAAAATAAAAATTTTATACTTCGAAAATTTTTATAAAAGTATTCGAAAATTTTTATAAAATTTTATACTTCGAAAAAAATATATTTTTTAAAAATTCTTATAAAATAAAAATTTTATACTTCGAAAATTTTTATAAAAGTATTCTTCGAAAATTTTTATAAAATTTTATACTTCGAAAAAAATATATTTTTTAAAAATTCTTATAAAATAAAATTTGTATACTTCAAAAAAGTTTATAAAAGTATTCTTCGAAAATTTTTATAAAATTTTATAAAAATTTTATACTTCGAAAAAATTTATAAAATTTTATAGTTCGAAATTTTTTATAAAATCTTATCCTTTTATTCGAAGTATAAAATAAAATACTTTTTTTTATTATTATTAAATAAAAAACAAAAAAATTAAAAAATTAAAAATATATATTTGCAAAATACATCCCTGTGGTTTTTTTACACAATACATCCCTCGTGAGAAGATAACGGAAAAATATTTGCATCGTTCGTCCTCAGGGATGTATTGTGGCAAACGTTTGCCTAACGAATGATGTATACTGCCAATAGTTTCTGACAGGGATGTATTATGTGAGAAAGTTGAAACCACAGGAATGTATTTTGCAGTTTACTCAAAATTTTATCTTAATATAAAAAAATACTTTTTGTGCTTGAAGTTTTTTTCTTTTCTTAATAGCTATGTAATTATTTTTTTTTATAAATAAATCGTGTAATTCGGGTTATTCAAGTCAACCCGAAAACCGAATCGAATTCAAATTCGGTTTTCGATTCGGTTTTCGAGTTGACCCAAGAATATTTTTTAACCGAACTAACCGAATCAAACTAACCAAATAACCCAATAACCAAACCGATCAACACCCTTAAACTCGAGTCCCTGAACACAAATACACATGAAATGAACAAGGTTCTGTTAAGCTCACGTGAAGCGGCGGAATTAACTATATATAACATTACTAATATACACATTGAGTGACAAATCCACTGTCGTTTTGACAGTGGGTCACTTTGCTACAGTAACGGACTTCCATTTTAAGCCAGCCCGATTTTAGTTTAGTTTTTCTTTTTAATTTTTTTTTTAATTTGTATGCACAATGTAGGAGGGAAAAAAAATATTACAAAAGTTCCGATTTATTCAGATAAAAAAAATACATGTGGAAACATCTCCGATACCTAATAACTTTAAAATAATCGATATGGTCACAAAGGTACAACCCATTATATTAAAAAAAA
>BQNB010139110.1:0-13965 GCA_026074375.1 Tanacetum coccineum
GCATTTTCATTTTCATTTGGACCCTTTTGAGAATTAGCCCTAAATTTTATAGGGCCACACTTTACAATTTAATGATAACCCAAAGCAAAATTTTAAGTATGAATGAAGGAGTTATTGTGATTCTGTAAGCAGTTAGAGGGTTAGAACTGTAATAAAAATGTTACTTTTAACATCACTTAACTGTACTATGGTATGTTGGGTTGCGATTTTATAAAAAGGCATCCAGTTTTAAAAAGTGTTGAAAGTAAATTCAATCGTTCAATTAAAAAAACATCCAACCATTATGATTAAAATAACAATAAAAATATTTTTTTCTCAATTTGATCAGGGGTAATTTAGTCATTTGACCTGTTTTTATACTTCACCATCAAAATTCAAATTGTTATAACTCTCAAACGACAAACTTTTAGGAAAAACCAATTTTACCATATTTTTCAAGATTTAATTCTCTTTAAATTGTTTTGAATTTTGTATATAAATCATAAATTTTTTTTAGATTTTAAGTTGGTCATGATTCTCTTGAAATTTTTGGCATCTTCAGCCCTAATTATGTCTAGCTTAAAGGCCAAAATTACAGAAAACTTAAAACACGAAAGTAGTAGATGTTTGCCATTATTTTACCACAAATTTGAATCATTTAAATCTGATATGATATGAGTGAGATATCGCATTTTATGAATATGACGTTTTAAACATATTTGTTGCACAAAAAGTGTTTGATAAAATACCTAAGAAAAATTTCCCTTATAAAAGTTCATTTGAATGCACTAATTGGTGTACTATAATACATTTTGGTTATTTGATGAACTGATGAACAACAGATGAATCAGACTAATTGATGAACAAGACTAACCAATTAACAACATTAACAAATGAACAAGACTAACTAATAACTTTTTTTATTGATGGAAATTTTTTATTGATGAATAACATGTAGATTGATGTTGTCTTATTCATTAGTTAGTATTATTCATCAGTTAGTCTTTTCATTAGTTAATGTTGTTCATCAGTTCATCAACAAGACTAATGAACTGATGAACAAGACTAACCATACAATCTCGCCTACTTTATTGCAAAGCAAATTGTAAATGCAAATGTTCAACCCAATACACCATTGCCTTATGTTAGTACAAGGGGTTAGAAAACCTTAAAATCGTCCAAAGTGACTGCATCAAAAGTTCTCCCAAGTTTCCACACAAATTATGAAAAAACAAAGGGGTTGGGTTGTATTTATAGTTATTAAGCTCTGACGGCGTCGCTAGGGCTTTGTGACGCCGTCAGCCCATCGAATCTTTTTATGGTTTCTTCTGTCGGCTAATCGTGACGTCGTCGCTACGTCTTGTGAAGCCGTCTGTGACGGCGTCAACCTCTTTTTGTGATGTCGTCTCCACACACTGAGAAGTCACACTTTGCGACTAAAAATCCACTTTCTAGGCATATTTTGTGAAGGAGTCAGGATGACAGTCGTCAGCTTGAAAAGTTGTGTTTTTGTACAGTTTCTCCCCGAATCGAACCCAAGTCACGTACTTTTCTTCCAAGTGCTTCCAAAATACTAATTACACAAAAAGAAAGGATTTAGTGTAATAATAGAGCGTGTTTGCATGATTTTGGGGGTTAAATGACCCCAAAAAAATGTATAAAATGACACCTCATCAAATATAACATTTATTCTTAGAGAATTTAAAATACGAGCGCCCAGATGTCCAAGGAGGTGATGCCAAAGGTCTTGAGATAAAGCAGTAAAGGTAGATGGTTAAGTGAGTTGGTGGAGTATAGTGGTGGAGAGAGGATACAAATCCCTCAAACTATTGCATCTCATGAGTGGAGTCCCCTTCAGGAATTCCTTCACAACAAAACTAAAAGGATCAAACTCAAGAGAAATATTATTATCTATAGAAAGATGACGAACAGAGATTAAGTTTTTGATCAATTTAAGAGCATATAAAACATTGTTTAGATATATAGGGCGTTTGGGATTTTAGAGGATTGTACTACCATAACCATGATGTGGAATGCCATTACCATTACCGACAATAATACTTTTTGAAGTCCTCAAATTGATATAAGTCAAGAGTGTACTTGGAGAAGTAGTCATGTGAGATGTGGCGTCGGTGTCCATGTTCTAATTTTCATCCAGAGGGTTAAGTGTCATGGTATGATGGTTGTGCTAATATCAGTAGGTGCATACCCTATAATAGAAGCAATAGTAGATGAATACGTCATGGCATATGCTTGTTGTGGTCTTGGGTTGAGAATCCCAGATTGTCCAGTTTGGGTTGTAGGCCAAACCAAGTTGGATGTGGGGTAAGGACATGGTAGAGGAGTCCAAGACTGATGTTGCCAAGTCCATTGGCCATAAGGAGCCTATGGTTGGTGTTGCTATCCAGGATAGTGACTCTGATTGGTGTTGTTGTTATAACCGCGACCTCAACCACGTCCATCGCGACATCGACCATTGGTGTTGTGACCACCGCCACGACCTATGGTGTTATTGAAAGATCCATAACCAGATGTATTGCGAGAATGGTTTGAACCACCTGATTGGTTTGCTTTGGAGTTTTTGGCAGAGGTAGTGGTGAGAAGGGTAGATCTCGTGGTTGTAGCGTTGGTAGCAGTTTGTTTTTGCTTATGGGTTTCTTCAAGAATCAGGCTTGAACGAGCCTCATAAAATTATGAAATAGGGTCTGTTTGTTAGAGATGAGAGGCAAAACTATCATAACTTTCATTGAGACATGCCACAAGTTAAAGCACGAGACGATCATTTAAAATAGGAGAAACCACGTTGGAGAGTGGATTGGCAATAACCTTGAATTCTTAACAATAAGCAGAAACATTGGAAAATTTGTTAAGACGGAGATTCAAGAATTGTTGTTCCAAGTACAAGACACGAGAGTGCTTGTTGTCTTGGAAAATACTTATTAAACGATCCTGATGAGGTTTTATTTTATACACTTTTTCAGGGTCATTTAACCCCTTAAATCATGCAAATATCTCCAAAATACATGCTTAATCATTTCTTTTTGTATTTTTAGCACTTGGATAGCATTTGGAGGAAATACACGTGAATTGGACTTAATTTAGTAAGAGACGGGACAAGATTACAACTTTACACGAAGAGGCTCAAGAAAATTGCATACAGAGTATGGAGACGGCGTCCCGATTCCTTGCGACGGCGTCAGGATGCTCAAAAGACGGCGTCTGAAGAAATTTGTGACAGTGTCTGGATTAACCAACTTAAAGAAGACCTAAAATATTCGGCGAGGCGATGGCGTCGCAATTTACAAGCGACGCCGTCGCGATTGATTTCTTGTATATAGAAACCCTAGTTTTATGTTTTAAAGTGTGGAATTCGTAGGGTATTTTAGAGGAACGACTTTTGTCAGCTCTTAAGTCGTTTTTAGGGTTCTCAAACACTTTTGTATCCACCAATTACTCCATTATTAATTAAAGCAAAGTTCTTCTATCTCATAATCTTTTGATATGTCTATCTATTGTTTGATTATGTGTTCTTTATTTTCAATTAACATGTTAGGCTAGATGTATTAGTGTTTGCTTATGATTGCATGAAACTTAGTTTGTGAATCCTTTTACTATGCTTCTTGTTGATGAGTGTGTGCGTTAGGCTCTAGAAAACCAGCTTCTTAATTGCTTGCGAAGACGTCTAGGGAAATGTAATTGTGTAGAAAGGATATCATCGCAATAATCCTCATACTACCTTGCCCTAATATGGTTGATCACCTTTTAAGTATTTAAATAAGTATAATGTACTCTTAGGGGCCTTGTAATAGTCTTTATACTACCTTACTTGTGCTTTGCCTTAACGAAATATTACATAGACGGCGGGTTCGTGTAATTCGTTCATGAATTAGGAAATACTTACATACTACATCACAAGGGTGACGGGCAATAGGATTTGGAGGATTAACTAAGGATTAGTGCATGATTAAGTGAACACGTTTGTTTACCTATACGATTTTCCACATAGTTAGTTTATTAGTTTAATTAGTTTAAAACCAACCAACCTTCAAACCCAAGATTTTACATGCTTTCATAAAATATAAAAATACAAAAACAATCTTCTCTCAAACCTTAGACCTTAGTTACATTTAGTTTGAGCCTTCACAAACTATTCCCCTGGAGAATGGTAACAACCCCCGAGTCTTGCCTATACTACACTACAACGGTTAGGTACTCTGCCTAGGGAGTTGTAAAACTTTTGCTTTTACAACAACCGCATCAGATCCCATGCTTGTTGGGCTGTAGAATCAGGTGCTAGTATGGTATGGTGGAGATCAAAACAAACCATTTCCAAAACTGTTGGACAACACAAAAATATAGTCATTTTATTTCATGCATAACTTGGTCATATCAAAAGATTTTTCGTCCAATCTAAATCTTAAAGTTAGATATATGTTTTATCTACAAAATCACAATGGCCTTGCATTAAGAAACTAAATAATGAACATTTTATGATCGAAATGAGATGAAATTTCAAAACAGTTCCATTCCAGTTTTGGTTAAGCTACTTATTGTTGGTACAAATCACCTATACTTGCAGGTTGAGGTCTAAAAATCAACAAGAAACTATATTGGGGTATAACTTACATGTTACGCAATACCTAGAAACCAGATTCACTTCTAAACCAATGTTATGATCGATGCAAATCGAGATGTCCATAACTGCCCATAAGTCTTGTCGGGATTATTTGGGCATATTAAACATTTAGGAAAAATTTATAAAAATTCCTAGAGATACCTAAGACATCATAATAAGAGATATCAGACGGGAAAAAATCATTAACTTGGGTAAATGGGCACCCGAGCGAGTTATAAAATTATGACAGATTTGATAATTTTTTCATAGATAGCCAAATGTAGCACATGACATGTAAATGAAATAAAAGGCATAGTAGGTAGAATTTTATCCAGTCCGAGCATATAGTTAGAGTCTAAATAGAACCTTTTTTATTGTCCTAGGACATAGCTAGAAGGTACGAGCGCGTCGGGTTTCGAGCTTCCATTTTCGTCTGAGCCATTTAGTTCCATCTTTCCTTTAGATGAATTTATGCAGCCTTTAATTTAAATGTTTTGAATGTTTTGGGGTGAAATGCATGATCTATTTCGTATGAAATTCTTTAATATTTAACTTTCAAACAGATTTAACTATGATTAAAGGAACTACTTTGTACTGTTTTACGAACGTATATAAAAATCTTCCTCGTGAGTATTCGCGGACTCCTATTTTCATCGTTTTTACAAGTTTTGAGGTGGCATGCATGATTCGTACTTATAATGATTGGTTGCGTGTTTTGTTACAAACGAGACTATTTTGCAATTGTGCTATGTTTATAAAGCGTTGACTTATTCCCTATAATCTAAAATGTGGCTTATAAATGTGACTTTCTTTTGACATGACTAATATTATAAATATATATATCTAATATATATAATATATATATATATATATATATATATATATATATATATATATATCGTTGATGTGCTATCGTGTAGGTTATATTTATTGATTACCAAGTTTTAAATTTATATTTAGCCAACATAACCTAAAACAACACTTTAACGGGTAGTGTACCAGATCAGATGAAGTTTCATGGTAAGTATGATGTCGAACACTAAGAGAGATGAAGTTAACCCTATATTCTATTAGTATTTTAGTTAATCTAATTAGACTAGTTAATTCTAATACCTTGTTAAACCTATGCTAAACCTAGTTCTAATGATAAAAAGAGGGGTTTTCAGCCTGGGAAACTGGCACAGGTTTTATGGTAACAATAATCAATCCAATAGACAACAATCACGCAAGAAGAAAATCAGAAGATAAAAGAGCGGTACAAGCCAAATGATAGAACTGAAATTAGCCATATTAATCGATAATTGGTTTGTTTGTTTAGTGCAATGATTACTTATCTCGAAGCGGCATATCATTCTTAAGACTTAGGCGGAACATCATTCTAAGACCTAGACACGTTGAATCCTGTCATAATTAACATATCCGTATAAAGCATCCTTTTAGTTTAATTATAATCTATCTAGGGATTAAAGCAATGGTGATCTTGTTAAACCCTAGCCCATCGGGACTTTACCCACTTACTGTTTGACGGTATTTTATATACTGGTAGTTCACTGTTCAAGTCTTTACCAATTAATTAAGAACATACTTGTTGAAACATACGGGTCACCTGCCGGTCCAACTAAGCTCATAATTTAAAGGCAAAGATAGAACATTATTCGTGATCCTATTGGTCCAGTAATATAAAACACGATATGGAGAGCTATCCCAGTATCTAGATTACTTGTTAGGTATCACTAGACCCAGTTGAATGATAGGTCGCATATTCAAACACGTAGACAAGTATTAGGTGATAAACATAATTAAACAATCAACGATAAATTAAGCAATCAGATTAAAACAAACCAAACATTAAATCTTCATTAAGATGGCTAATACCCGAGGGTATTAGCCCATAACTATTGTAATTGTACAAGCGTGATCAAATAACCAATGTAAACTAAACGTTTTACCGAACGATACCAAAAATTAAATGATTACAAGAGTATAGGAATTACACGATGTTTTCTATGGAATCGTGATCGATGCTTGACCTTTGGCTGCTCTTCTTTTCTTTAGAAAATCGATTTTTATGTGTATGGTATAGAGAATATGATTTTGCACACTAAAAACTCATTTTTAAGTCTTCTATTTATAGTCTTTGAAAATTGATGGATACGCCGTATTGAATGCGGTTAATACGGCGTATAGGGGTAATTTCCTTGGAGTGCGCACTACGTTCACAATTAATCTAATATATCTTTCCCCGTTTATATTTATTACAGGATCTCTGAATGTTTATCCAGCTGGATACGGCGTATGTATTAGGAAGGATACGCCGTATAGGGAATTGAACAAACGCGTTTTCTTGTGAAGTCCAGGCGCTGATACGCGGTATCTTCTTTGTTGGATATGGCGTATGTAGTCAGAAATAAGTAATCTTCAAATATCATCGTTTAAGCTCTAAAATGTGCGCCATTTAGCTTGTCTTCACAAAACACTCCGTAATTACTGCAATTAAAAACTTTAAGCAATTAAGTAACAATTCTTGCAATAATTATATAAAAGTAAGTAATTTATTCGGGATAAATGATGGTATACATGTAACGTTATTTGATATCATCAGTGGGCATGTGTAATTGCATTACGCGACAAAATAACTCGACTAGAATATGGTCATTTCACTAACTGCTAGATTTATGTTGTATTTGTTGATGTTCTTTTGCTACAAATTTTGCATGAGGAAATCAATCAAGGAGGCTATTTTTTGTAATTTTCTTTGCTTTAATTTATCTAGGTTATAAGTTATATAGATGTCGGATTTGGCCTTTAGCTTTTGATTAACATGTTTATACTTATTCAATTGCTCGGTCGTGATTAGCTTCGTATCATAAGCTTGGCAAGGATACACATCTCCACCACTAGAGCTAAGGAGAAACAAGTCAAAAGGTAAATTGGGTTTCATTAAAGGCTAAGGGATAATCATTCTAACAATCTTTCACTAATAGTACCACCCTAACAAGGCAGCTGAAGCACACATATACGGCCGTAACGACGGAATAGACATGTGTGTTCGAACAGATCTTCATTCGAGTTTAACCAAGGGTTAAGATGAAGAATGATATAAGGTATGGATCTTCTAGTTTTCACCAAAAGTAATAAACCAACAAGGAGGCTAAATCACGCATACATGGCCTTAACGACAGAATAGACATGGATGACCCAATCCAAACCTCGTTCGAGTAAAACCTAAGGTTAATTGCTAGGAATGGGAATGCATGCGTGAGAAGAACTGTTGCTGATCTCTTGCATGTTCCCCCAAACGGATATTCACCAAGACTGAATGTCATGATACAGTATAGAAGCAGTATTAGATGGTGTGGTTGACTGTTTCTTCTACTAAATTCCGCTGTGCACTTTAAATGTCAATGTTAGAAGATCGTTCAAGCTACATCAACGTTTCAGAATCTGCTCAAGATACGGATGTTGGTTTGGGGGGAAGCTGATTCAGAAACTTCGCCAAAAAGGAGTCTATGAAGAAAGCTTTTAAAGACATGCTGCATGAATTGGGGGGAAGTTAATCCAACTCATGCATACTACAATGGTTCCAGAACAAGTCAAGACAAAGAAGATCCAAGCTGGAGTACAAGTATCAAGACTAGAAGACAAAGACGTCATCTTCAGCATTGGAAGCGCCTTGGATGTCATTTTATTTTGTTGTATTTGTACTTGATAGGAACATTGTAAGTAATTCTGTATGCCCACATATTGGGGGAAGATTGTTAGCCTTAAAATATGTCGGCTAATACGGAATTACATTAGTATAAATAGGTAAGACTCACAGGGACCTAAAATGTCTAGTTATGATAGTTTAGAGAGTCAAGACCTATATATATCCCCTCCATACTTCCATAGAGGGGGAGGATTCATAATTTTGTAATAAGGTGTGTGTGTTTCTCTCTCTAGAACACACACATCTTCCCTTTTCTCTCACTAATAATATGGCCTTCTATTTGTTTAATCCTCCCCGACCTCCGGATCATTATTGTTAGCTTGTGAATCTTCTGAATAACACGGTACTAACTATTTTATACTAACAGTACTAACTAAGTGATCAATACTAACTATTTTGTACTCTCAGTACTAACTACAACTATCGGTACTAACTAATATAGCTAGCGGTACTAAGTCAGGAATGCATAATTCCCAACAATCCTCCCCTAAACATGATTGTTGAACTTGTTTAACTTCATGTTTCTCTAGTTTATTCTTCTTAAGCTCTTGGAGGATGTATCCAAACACTTTGTCAAATCTTGATCTTGATCCGTAATAATTTTGACATCTTCAGCTATCCATCTTCATCAGCAACTTGTCTTTTCAGCAACACAGCAACATCCAACTAAGTTAGCTTTGTAGTTTTTGGCAAACTACCAGCCAATAACAGATTTGTTATTCCTTTACCAGTAGTTGTTTGCTCTGGGATAGCCAATTCTTCATTGTAAACAACAAGGTGAATTGATTACCTTGTAGTTTTGAGTAAACTACCAACTATCAACGGATTTGACTTGTCTTTAACAAAAGCTGTTTGCTTTTGGACTAGTCAATGCTTCATTGCCATAACATGGTGCATTGATAACCATATAGTTTTTAGCAAACTATCAATAAGCTCGGTGATGACAGTATTTAGGGGGTGGGGGTCGAGGATATTGGGCTAATGGGAGTTTGGCTCGTTAAAGTCCATAAGCAATTAAATAATCCAATTACGATTCAAAGTGCATAAGATTCTAATTTGGACTTATAGAAGCTTATATAAACTGTTCGGGGGGGGTCTTAAAATAAATAACTCAGATGACTTATTTGGAGCTTATTGGCTCGTTGCCCATTTTTAGCACGGGGAACCCGAATATCCCAAAAAGAGTTTACACATGATACGACTTATTTTCCTAGTTTCATTAAGCACTTGGGATCTATTTTAGGCTGTTTTCACATTTTGGCTTATTTATAAGCCAATAAGCCTCGCTAATGGGCTTTTGGGCCCATTAAGAGCTCGTTAAGCATTCTAAGCCTTTGAGCTTGTTCTATTAAGGTCCATTAGCACTTTTAACTTCCAACAAGCCCTAACTTTCTGATTTAGATCTTTAATAAGTTGTTAAAGCTTATTTGACTGTTGGGCCTGCTACTTGGGCCTCGCTAGTGGGCTATTAAGCTCATTTGTGTCCCGATAAGGTTTCTCATGTGTGTCTTACAATCTAACGAGTTAAATAGAGGGCCCTTAACTCATCAATAAGCTCGAAGTAGGAGGCTTATTAATGGAAGTTTTATGGGGTGTGGGGGGGGACCCTAACGACAGACAGTTGGGTCCATTTGACGGTGAACCAAAAATTGACTGTTGGGTCCAATAAGGCCCGTTAGTGGTCCGCTTAGCTTAGCAGTGATTTTAAGCTCGTTAGTATTCCTAGCAAATCAAAATAAGCTCGCTAAGCACACATAATGGTCGTATTCATCACATGAAATCGTCTAATTAATTTGTATACTCTTTCCCAAGCCAAACTATCAAGTTTACGTGAAGTGTTTACGTATAGGTTTCGTGCAATTCGTTTTTAAATAAAAACATGTAACTCTAGTCTTGTTAAGCCTCGTTTTATATATGTTACTCATTTTAGCACCACACAAGATCATATACACGTATAATAAGTGCGTGAACCATGCATGGGTCAAACCATGCACTTTCATGCTCACGTTAACTTGTTAAGTACAAGTTAACCGTGACCCTTACGTCTAGACAAGAAGAAAATGAATAAGGTATGAATGTACACGGGTTAGCACTCTACTTACAATGGTCCTAGCTTCTTGAATGTGTATTGGAACGAGTAGGATGGCAACCCGATGAGTTATACCCGAATGTATATCAACCCTAAGCTTCAAAGCTTATCATCTAACTCAATCTGGACTCGTGTACCCTCTTATGACCTTGTATGAAGACCCTAGTACCACTTATATGTTCGAGTGAGCTTAGATGTGTATGTGACGAATTATTTGGGTTCGGTTATGGTATGATCCATATCAAAAGGAGGAGAAATAAGGATGGTGTTTGTTTTGAGAGATGCTTAGGAGGAGTTTTCGCGAGAAAGTTTTAAGTGCCAATATGATGGGTTTAATAAGGCTTAAGGTATGGTATTTTCTAGTTTCTAATCAACAGCTAAAAACCGAGCCCTAAGTGGTGGTTTTGAGGATTCTAGTTAATCTCAAATGGTATTGAGAATGCCTTCCTAGTACAACTCTTAATTACAAGATAAAGGTACAAGATTTTCTTAAGATTGAAAAATCTTAAGTATATGTATATATGTATGTATAATGCCGCGGGTAGGATCAAGCAAACAACGGGTCCAAAGTGGTTTTTATCCAATGTGTATTAAGGTGTCTAGGGAACATTTAGTACATGCCTTAATTAATCCATACTTGTGCATGTACTTAGTATAAGATTTAGGAAGATTTTGGTGTATCATTTGGTTTAGGCGTGTAGAATGGGAGGGAAAAGGGCTTTTGAAATCCTTTGGAAGATTACCTAAGTACATGTTTTAATTAGGAGATAATGGTACAAGATTTAGTGTATTATCCAAAGGTCCATGGGATTTAATTTCCCATAATCGGCATATATGGCTTATAGACACAAAAATTAATGCAATTTTTTTGTTTACGGTTTAAAAGTGGGTATTGGTTTGAGTCTAGATAAATTTAGGTATTTTCAGGGTGCGTCTAAAGGTATTTTATTGCGAAACATAAGCCTTTTACGTGACCAATAAAAATAAAACACGCAAAGTCAATAATTTTCTTCTTAATAATCATATAACACTTGCTTGACTTAAACCTTAATTTATTTGGTGACCGTTTACATTAAGTGATTATTTCTAGTCTACGCGATTTAGCTTAAAAATTAATTTAAAAGTAAACGCGTATCGGACTAAAATAAATAGTGAAGAATAATAGGAGTCGTAAAATGACCTGAAATTGAGAAATGTTACATTCTCTACCCGTTAAAAGAGCTTTGTCCTCAAAGCTTAAGACCTTGTAGTGGATGACAAAACCCGGTTTGTGAAACGCTGTGGGTATTTCTGTTTGAACGAATCTTCACGTTCCCAGGTGAACTCAGGACATCTCCTAGAGTTCCAGCGAACCTTAACCAATGGTATCCGGCTTCGCTTTAATCGTTTGATCTCCCATTCCATGATTTTAACGGGCTCTTCCACAAACTGGAGTTTATCATCAACGTGAATACCTTCCAACGGCATGGCTATTGGTTCGTCAGCGTAACATTTCTTCATATTAGACACATGGAAAGTATGGTGAACCCTGCTCAATTCTTGAGGAAGTTCTAGCCTGTAGGTGTCAAAACCTTGTGACGACTTACACCTTGAAAGGTCCGACATATCTCGGGTTCAACTTGCCCCACTTACCGAATCGTACAACCCCTTTCCAAGGTGAGACCTTAAGCATAACCATATCCCCAACTTTGAACTCTATCGGTTTTCGCTTTAAATCAGTGTAGCTCTTTTGTCGGTCCTGAGCAGCTTGAATTCTCTGCTTGATCAGGACGATCTTTTCTGTCGTTTTCTGTGATCATTTCAGGACCTGACATTGAGCTTCTCCAACTTCGGCCCAGCACACAGGTGATCGACATTTTCGGCCATAAAGTGCCTCATAAGGTGCGGCCTTTATGCTAGCGTGATAACTGTTGTATATGAAAAGTAGGCGAGTGCAAAATGCTTAACCCCACCCCTTCCAAAATCGAGCACGCAAGCACTGTAACATGTTCCTTGAGAGTTTGAATATCCACTTCGCTCGGACCGGCGGGTGCGGATGATACGCGGTGTTCATATTCTCAATCTCTACCCAAAGCTTTCTGAAATGATCTCCAGAAATTTGATGTGAACCTCCCATCACGATCACAGATGATTGAAACAGGTATTCCGTGTCTTGCTACTATCCTGTTCAGGTACAACCTTGCCAACTTATCTAATGGATCAGTCTCCTTAGGGGCAAGAAGTGAGCAGATGTTGTAAGTCGATCCACAATCACCTAATGGTGTCCAAAGACCGGGTGATGACTTAGGCACTTGGGTGAAAAATCCTTCGTGATATTATCCCACTTCTACTCGGTATAGCTGGTTGTACGAAATAGTCCCGAGGGCCCTTTGTGTTCGGCCATGACCTTTGCAATGTCACACACTGCTAACATATGTGGCGATGTTAGCTTTCATATTTGGCCACCAATATAGCTTATTCATGTCTTGGTACATCTTTTTGGAACCGGGATGGATAGAGTATTTCGACTTGTGGGATTCGTGCATGATCACGGATCTTAAGTCGCCATAGCAAGGTAACCAACTCCTGCCGTTTAAACATACAGTCCCATCGGCGCGTGGTTCCAACTTTTCCTTGGGTATGTCCTTTCTGATCATACCGCCTACATCTTCATTCTCAAGGTTCTCTGGTTTCAGGGATTTGATCTGAGCTTCTAGTATTTGTTTGGGAAAATCCAAGCCAATAGTCATAACTAAGGCTCGAACCCGCAATGGCTCAATCCGTTCCTTACGGCTCAATGCATCGGCCACTACGTTTGCCTTTCCCGGGTGATAACGGATGTCACAATCGTAATCACTTAGCAATTCTAGCCAACGGCGTTGCCTCATGTTAAGCTCCTTTTGGTCAAGAATGTGTTGTAGACTTTTATGGTCGGTGAACATGGTGCATTTGGTTCCATATAGATAATGTCTCCATATCTTTAGAGCAAACACCACCGATCCAAGTTCTAAATCATGAGTGGTGTAGTTCTTCTTATGAATTTTTAGTTGTCTAGAAGCATAGGCAATCACCTTCTCTTTCTGCATCAACACAGCGCCTAAACCCTTGTGTGAAGCATCATAATAGAACACAAAATCCTCACTTCCTTCAGGTAAAGCCAGAATTGGCGCACTGCTCAACTTTTTCTTTATTAACTGAAAAGCGTTTTCTTCTTTTTCACCCCAATCGAACTTGATTCCTTTCTGAGTAAGCTTCGTCATTGATTTAGCAATCTTCGAAAATCCCTTAATAAACCTTCGATAGTAACCATCAAGACCTAAAAATTGGCGGATCTCCGTCAGTGTCTTAGGAGATGCCCAATCCTTGATAGATTCTATCTTGGCTGGATCCACATGGATGCCTCTGCTATCAATGACGTGACTGAGAAATTGTACCTTTGGAATCTAAAATTCACACTTTGAAAACTTGGAATCCAAAATCCAAAATGTTGTTTTTTGTTTGCTTATTCAAATAGTTGAGTGCTTATTTCATTTGCGTAAAGGCTTATTAGGTATTCCTAGTTGTGGATCTCGTTATAGCTTATTTTCCTTTAAG
>BQNB010139111.1:0-17603 GCA_026074375.1 Tanacetum coccineum
TCCAATTTAACAACGGTATCAGAAACAAAGGGATTGTAAATTCATAAATCATTTGTTCATGCCCTGTGAAACCACACTCGGATGTTTTTGGGAGCATTGGCGTGTTGCTAGACGCTTACCAATGTTATTATATTATTCATACATGTCCAAGTGGGAGCTGTTGGAATATGTCCAAGTATAAATTAATATATGTCTGGATTATTTATTCGAGCCTAAGGGGACGCACGCGTTAATACGTAAAACAATTAAAGAATATATTAAATGTAATATATTTATGTGATAAGCATAACTTATGTTAAATAGTTAAAGTAAATATTTAATGAGTTATTAATATGGCATTTAAGGAAAAGAAAGTAACGGTTTTCTTTTTAATTGGCCATAAACCCCTATTAAGAAGGTGAGAGGGTTTTCCTTGTAAGGACAAGGAATTTAGCCTATAAATAGAGGTTAAGGGATTCATTGTTGAGGGCCTTGAAAAATATAATCCCTAAATCTCTCTCCATCTCTTTTGTTTAATCGATCAACCAAAACTCAAAAGGGTTTTCGGTTCTTGTGTTGGTTCGATCCAAGGGGAAAAACCACAAGGGTTTCAATCGTTGATTTCTACGAGAACGTGGTGGTTTTATTGCTTATCACTACTAGTACTAGCATACTTAATTGTTTGCTAAAGAACGTATAGTGTGTGGAAGCTTAGAGGAATCATACTTTGATTCTTGTGGTTTCGCGTGGTATTATACACACGCGTATATAGAAGACGGTGTTTACGGTTACCTTTAAACGGTGTATCGTTTCATGCTAAAAGGTACATGTTTTTTATCTTGTTAATTATTGTGTTCTACACGTGACCATTTATTCCGCTGCGTACTCGTGTTAATTTAATTGTTAATTAGATCATAAAACCCAACACGTGACACACGGAATGCCACGTTGGCAATCCGTGTGCTCACTTGATGATCCAACGGCTCAAAATTGGGATCCAATGATTGGAATTAAATGAAGGGTTAAGATCAATTATAAGAGGAGCGTATCCAGACTCCTAGAAGCTTCACCAAGACCCTATAAATAGAGAGCCTCTTCTCACACACATCATCTTCTTTTTCCAGTTTTTATGTAGTAGCTTAATTTAGTTTTTAGCTTATGTAATTTTCATTTAAATGTAATTTTAATTCTGTTTTAAGTCTTTGTAATCTCTATTTCAAGTATTGTAATTAGCTTTTGAATCAATGAAATCTTAGTTTAATTACAAGTTTTGTTTTTACTCATCATGCTCTTATACTCCAAAAAGCTCTTATAAACTGTTTTCATAAGCTCATACTAATCATAAGCTACTATAAGCTCATTAAGCTTAATTACCCTTGGAATTGGATGGCTGCTTGGTAATTAAGCTTTGGTTTAGTCCTGAAGGTCAGGAGTAGGTTTAGACTAGGTTTTGCATTAATAAGCTCTTAACAGCTTATAGCTTATAAGCTATAAGCTAGTGGATTAAGCTCTTTATTGAGTTTATGATCTCTGTTTAGCTGAGATCTGAGGTACCTTTTCTTATCCTTTTTAAGTTTTTATAAGTATTAGTTAAAATTTATAAAAATCCAAAAATATGTGCTTACTTCAGTTCAGCTTATTGTAGTGCTTAATATTGCTTATTTTCTGTTAGTAATTGCTTATTAGTTCTTATATAGCCTAGTTATAGATCTGTTTCTTACTTAATTCAGTTTAGAATAGCTTATTATAGTTTAAAATTTGAAAATCTAAAAATAAAGGGGTGTTTGGCATAGCAGTACTAACTGATAGTTAGTACTGCTTGTGTCACTTTTGGTTCTTTAATCTGAATTTAAACTTCATTGTTAGGATTATAAGTTAGAATTTAAGATTGTTTGTTAGTTAAAATTAAGTTTTCTATAAATCTTTAGTTACACTTTGAATCTGTTAAGCTCAAATACCTTCTCATTTACAAATTTAGCTTAAGACTTTCCTAGGTAGTTTATTTGCTCTTGTTGCTCTTAGATTAGTGATTAAAAAGTGTTAGAATGGGTTTCTTTGGCCTGCACTTTGTCTAGTTGATTTGTGTCAAAATTGTGCAAAATGCATCAGCAGTGTTAAGCTACAAGTAGCCTTTTTCAAGTTTGAATTTCATAGGGTATTAATAAGAATTAGATTTTGATTTTTTGTGCACAAGTAGATTTTAGACCACTTTCAATCTGTTTTAGTTTATTTAGACCTTAAAAGTCAATTAGCTTATCTGTTTTTAGCTTTCAATTTAGCACTTTGTTTCTTTAGAAAATTTAAAAACCAAAAAAAAGAGCCTTATGGCCTTTTTCTAGCTTATATTTCAGATGGTAAAAGTAGTTGTTAGGATTTGAAATTCAGAGTATAAGTAGATTTTAAGTCATGGTAGACCTATTTGATTTTATTTTAGGTTAATTTGTTTATTAGTCAATTTATTTTTAAGCCTAAAATTCGTCTTTTGTCTTTTGATAACCAAAAAGAACACTCAGCATACACTGAGTCACATTGCCTTTTTCAATTAGCCATTTCTTAGTTTATTAAGATTTTAAATTGCTTTTTAATTAATGTTACAAGTAGTTTGGAAGATTAGCTTTAAGTAGGTATAGTGCTTATTGCCATAAGGTTCTATTAGCTAGTTTTAAATTAAGCTCAAAGTTGCTCATAAGTCTGTTTGGAATCCAGTTTTAGACTCAAGTGCTTATTTGATTTTTCAGCTTATTGCCTTTCTTTTTTGCTTATTTCTAGCTTAGTCTTGCTTATTAGGGTAATTGTAGATTGCTAGTAGCTTATTTTGTCCTTGCCTTAGCTTATTTCAGCTTTTAAATCCTTTAAGTTTTATAAAAAACCAAAAAAAAAGTAGTTAAGTGTTTTTCTGTTCTTTTTCAGCTTATTCCTTGAGTTTCAAAAATAATTGCTTTTATTAAAAGTATTTATTTTCAGCTTTTCTACAACTTTGTTTTTTAAAGTTTATCTAAAAAAAAGGGAATATGGAAATCAGGGGTGAGCAAGGCTCGAACCCCCGACCTCAACATCCTCACCTTTTATAAACACCTCACAACACACACTCACTACCAACGTGCCCTGGGGTCTTTTTCATTCTAGTTTTACAAAATTTATTATTTGAATATTTGTATACATTTTAGCCTTTTTGTACAATAAGCTGTTTTAGCTTATTGCACAGCTTATTCGATAAGTTGTGATTCCCAACTTATTTTTTCTAGATTCCTCTTAGTTCAAGCTACTTTCTATCATTTTTTCAGAATTTTTATAATTAGTTTAATATTTTTAAACATTTATTTTTGTTAAAAACTTTAAAAATTCATAAAAAATAGAAAAATAATCAAAAAATATAATTCTTTTTTTAGAAAATTTTCTTTTATCATATAATTTCTAGGAAAATTAGTTTTGCTTCCGTAGGATTAAAATTGCAAAATTTCAATTTTTAAAGAACGGGGTTCGTTTCCGTTCACGTTTTTCGTGTTTTTAAACTCAATTCAACTCCGTTTTTGTTCTAGTTTTCTTTAAACTTACTTTTTAGTCAATTAGAGTCTATTAAAAGAGAAAAATTCATTTTAGGTTTAATTTTGGAAATTTAGGGTTTTTAATCACCGTTTAGGGTTCTCGTTTTGTGTTTTTAGTTAAAGTTTAATTTCCCGTTATTAAAGATAGGTTTAATTGTCCTTTAATTTGCTCACTTTTAGGATTTTAGAAAACAAATCATCTTTGAACCAATTCAAATCATTGTCCAAACAATAAACGTGGTCTCAATTTCATAAATCTTCGAGGAATACGACCCGGTAATCACTTACCGGTAAATATACGTATTATTATATATTTGTGAGAATTTTCCTTACCACTTTTGTCCTCAAGGGTAGTTTGGTAATTTTCTATACTTATTATATTATTATACGTGTATAAAACTTTACGCATCAAGTTTTTGGCGCCGCTGCCGGGGATTTGTGACGAAGTTTGTTGATCGTGATTTGAAAAACCTTTCGTCTTCGAAAGTTATGCTTTTTAGGGAAAACAAAAATATAAAAAAAATAAATTAATAAAAAGTAAAAAAATATTTTTCTTTTCTTTTTAGTAGAAGATTAAAAACAAAAAAAGACAAAAATATTTGCTCTTCCGATTTTTTTTGATCTCCGAAAAAAAATTTCGACCAATTACCGAGCAAGCATCAGGTTATTTGACCGAATTTGGGAAATATTAATCACGTTTAATCAAAACATCACATCCAAGACAAACAAACTTCATGGCCTAAAATATGAGACTTTGGACTTTAATTCGGGACTACAAGAACATACTCAACAAAAACTTTAAAACAACATCAATTAACTTTTCACGGTTTTCTCTCGATTTTGGTAAAATCCCAGCGAAAGAACTCAATTTCTCGGTTTAAATCTTTGACTTGTAAAATCCGTGGAAATTAATTACTTTCAATTTAAAAACCACAACCATCAACACTTCATAACACTTAAGATCCTTCAATCATTTATTTACTTCCTAATTCTATATTCCATTCATCATGACAACTCCAATTGTAACTTCCACAACCTGACAGTCCAAATGCAGAACAACATAATGGCAGCAGGAACAAGGGATCGTCCACCAAATGCTAGCATCTCTCTGGAAAATATGCCACAATGGCATCACGGTTGCTTTCTCGTAGAGTATGGCGGGCGTGGGGGAGGGATGGGTTCTCTCTGACAACCACAACACACACACACTATCTCACTTAGCGGTGTCATTCTTAAAGGACCTTAAACACTCCTCGAGAGCGAAGTGAGCGCGCGCGCGCGCATCATCAGAAACTCAGCGAGTGATATAGAGCGCTATCTAACCTAGTCATCTTATAGAGGGATTCTACTGTCGCGTGCGCGTACCTATCTATCTCTCCTCTCCTCTATCTCTGTTGCATGATTGACTGTTACGAATATTACACCTGAGAACAGAGCTTCGATTTTTAGAAATGGCAGAAAAAGAAGCGATTCATTTGATATTGACAGAATGGAGATGAAATATACTCAAATCTGTTTGATGCATGTCATGACAGCTCAAGAAATGTGGAAGCCACGAAAGGCTACAACAAGGTGAATCACTCAACATTCCAAGATGTCAAGACAAAACCTATTTTGGGAGTTGGTCAATTCACTCTCTCCATGAGGAGAAACAATTGAGTCTTACTACACAAGATCTACAAAATGATGAATGAAATGATCAGGAAACAATTTGACAGTTGCAAACGATGCAAAGTCAATGTTCAATTTCTTCAACAACTTCAACCAGAAATGTCAAGATTTGTCACAATTTGAAGCAACAACACAAAGTTGGATGAGGTATATCATACCATAAGCTTCTTTGACATACTAAACAAATACCAAAAGGAAGTTAATGACTCCGTGCTGAAGAATGCCAGAAATGCTAAACCCATTAGCACTTGTTGCTAACATGTGCTTCAATTACACTACAAGACCCTTATTAACAAACATCAAAACAAACCTCACAAATCATATGCACCAAACATCAAAAAGCTTCACTTTCCAACCAGATCTCATGCAACTACAGGGTATATACAAAGGCAAGAGATACCAAACAACACAACACCATCTGAGTCAGCTTCTGAAGAAGACAGTGATTCCTAAACAAGCTAGAGGATTAAAGACATCAGAAAAATTTGCTCTCATTGCAAAGTACTATCAAGAAACTCCTACAACCTACCAAACATTCTAACCCTCAGAAACTTCCTCAAACCACTCATAAACAAGAACGTGGATACTACTCCAAGGTATAAGAATGACAATCAGACTGGACAGTTCAGGAATCAGAGGGCAGTAAATATTGCTGGGGCTAGAGAAACTGTAGGTGGTCAAGTAGTGAAACAGTCTGGGATACAGTGTTTTAAGTGCCAAGGAATTTGGTCTAATATGCAATAGGAATCAGAAAACCAAAACGGGTTAAAGACTCCACGTATCACAAGGAAAAGATGTTGCTGTGTAAACAAGCTGAGAAAGGTGTTCAACTTCAAGCAGAGCAATCTGACTGCTACGACACGGATGAAGAGATTGATGAACAAGAGTTGGAAGCACATTACAGTTACATGGCAAAGATCCAGGAGGTTCCTAATGCAGACTCAGGAACTGATTCTGAGCCATTGGAACAGGTACAATACGATACTGACGATAATGTGTTTTTGCAATGAAATTACAACATTTTTGACCATCTGAATCCATTAGTAACACGATGTGCAAGTGGAGACGGATGATAGTAATGTCACTTCCTGACTCACCGGATATGTGGATAATGATATAAGGGAAGACCAAAATGATGGTAGAATGTAGATGAATGAGCGAGTTGCACATGCAATGTTAATTGCTAATTTAAAACTTGAAGTCCGATGAAATAAAATGATTCCAAAAATTAATAAAGAAAAGCAAGTGCAACATAGACCATCAAGAGTTAACTGAGTGTGAATCATTTCTTGCCGGAAACTAGTTAGAACTCTAGGAGAATCTAATAGTATTCGGGATAGTTGCTTAGTTGCACTTCAAAATAAACAGACTGAGTTTGAGAGGTACAAGGCCTTTAATGATCGTACAGTTGACTATGACAAACTAGAACTAATGTTAAACTAAGCCTCTAGGACTAACGCTCAAAAAGAATTGACATAAAAAGAAGGTATAAAAGTGAAAGCCACGAAATTTCTGTATTGTCAAAAGAAGACACATGATGAGTTTAAGCCAACAGTAAGTCTTATTAACTAAGTCAATTACAGAAGGTTTTTGCAAGAGATATAACAAAGGTAACAACGGATTTGAAGCTTAAGGAAGAAAAAGATATTGACAAAATAATTTCAATGGAAAACCAGATAAAGTTTTTGAATGAAATTATTTACAAACAGAGTCAATCAATCCAAACCATTCATGTTATCACCCAAATTCCCTACATTTAATGGAAGACCTACCTTTGCCAATCCAAGGTACCTCAAAAAGGCTCAAAATGAGATACCATGCTTGTATGCGATCCCACATGACCAATCTGATCCTGCAAATAGACTCGTCCTTGATCGGGAAGAGACTCTGACTCTTGAGAACGAGAGTCGATCAAAATTGAATAAAGACTTAGTGAAACCTTTTGACTACACAAAGTTAAATATTCTTTTATGAAATTTTAATAAAAACCCCCACCCAGCATTATGAAATTATTCGCACAAATTGAAGAATCAAATGGAAATAAGAAAGAAAAGTTGAGAAAAATCATTTGGTGAAAACAAAGCCAAATATTTTCAGAACATAGATGTTACCAGTGTCTAAATCAATAAGCAAAAGTATACAAGCATATAATGTCATGACGAATAACATTAATCATCTGAAAGAAATTGTCAATCAAGCATGGGTAAAACATTCAAACGACCTTCTTCATCTCTCCGTAAACCCAACTGCGCAAGATATGGAAATCCTAGTTAAGAACATGTTTGATGCCCCTTGCCCTTAAGACTCAGAATGATAGTTTCGCATTTGTACATGAACTTAAGCAAGAAATGCATGCAGATTTAAAGTACGTTGAATCTCTTGAAGATGAACTTGATGAATTTGAATCTGATAAGGCAGAATTTTCAAACATGTATGATATGCTTTTGCAAGAATGTGTGTCTAATGATATTATGTGTTCTTATTTGCAATCTTCATCTGATTTAGATGAGATCACTGAATTACAATGCTTATATCTTCATAAAGTCAGGAGATGTGAGTGACAGTCTTATCACAAAAAGCATTTCTGAACAAACTGAATTTTGTAAGTAAAGAGATTACACTGAGCTTTTACAGAGTTTTGCTAAATTTAGAAAAACACTCAATTTTCTCCTTGAAATATCGCTTTACAGAATGTTCAAAGAACTAAACTGAAAAATGACACAGTTTGCAAAGAAAAGGGGTCAAATGTATTTCGTAAGAACGTGAACAATATTTTTTTGAAATACAGATCTTAAACCTCAACTGCAAGACAAGAACATTGCAATAAGTGGAGTTAAAGAAACTCCATCGAAAAATGCAAAGGAAAATCTGTGGAGCACCCTAAGTTTGATAACCATCTGTTGTTCGTCAACCAAATGCTCAAAGGGATTCCCAAAACCATCAGTTTTAGGAAAACCGGCTTCCTTTTTTATGACTCCTCGATGAGAGAAAATATTTGCAAAGAAAAAGTCAGTTTTAAAAACTAATGAGTCAGAGGGTTTATCAAAACCAGTCACTCCACAGAATTTGCCTCAAACAGCAAAGCAAGCCGTAAGAAACACAAATGTGATTAAACCAGGAATGTATCGAATTGCAAGTAGTACCACACAAACTAGAGCACCATAGTTGAATCAGACTTCTAGGAATACTAATCCTTGCGTATCTACATCTATAGGAGTAGCTCACAAACCTAATGTTAGCAGACCACAGCCTAGGAGCAATCAAATGAAAGATAAGGTCGTGCCAAAACATAGTCAATGTAAAGTTAAGAAAGACAGAAGTAGAGAACCACACCCTAGAGGATTTCTAGTATTTCTAATCAAACAAAGTCTGTAACTGCGTGTAATGACAGTTTAAATTCCAGAACTTTGAATGTTAATGCTGTTTGTGCTACTTGTGAAAATATGTGTTTAATAACGGAATCGATAATGGCTTGTTTTCTAAGTTTTTTGAATGACGTGAATGCTAGAACTAAGAAGCCTAATATAGTGCCTATTAGTACTAGAAAACCCAAAAGTCAAGCAAACAAATCTGCTGCAACACCCCATAAGAAAACAGTTGCATCAGAATCCACTATCACAAATTCAAAGAGTTACTATAGGATGTTGTATAAGAAGACTAATAAGGGTTGGAAATGGTGACAGCACAACAATGCCCATACAACATATAACATAGGTTCCTAAGACAAAAAATAAATCGGTACCTAAAGTTAGGAACGAAAGTGTGACTAAGAAAGTTAGTTTTTCCATATATAATGTATCTAGGATAACTAATGTCTTAAAACTCACAAACACTTTAGGATCCAATTTTCCATGTATTCCATCGTTCAATTCGCTTGCATATTGTACAAACTCATCCTTCATTACATTGTTGACTCTGGTATGCACAAAGAGCACATGACGGGCCAATCTATCTCTGCTGTGGTAATTTTGTTGAAAAATTACTTAGGTAACGTTCTTATTTGGCAATGATCAATTTTGATCCAATTCTTGGTTATGGAGAATTGGGTTCAAGGAAAATCACGATCAAAAGGGTTACTACATCGAGAGGTCTTCAATCATAATCACTTTCTCGGATTGGGTGCAATTCTGTGATGGCGGTTTGGAGGATTGCATTTTCGGAAATCTACATGTTTTGTATAGAGATTTCAAGTAAACGACTTACTAAACCGTAATCGTAGGAACCTGATCTCAATAATAAACTTCTCCTTCAAGAAACTAACTTCTCCAATTTCAAATCTGTCTCATGCTAAAGCATCCCAACTCAAGCATGGTTATGGCATCGAAGACTTTCTCATCTTAACTTCGACTACATCAACTTGCTTTCAAAGAAGGATGTCGTGATTGGTTTACCAAAACATAAAGTATGTCAAGGATGAACTATGTTCCTCTTGTGAAGTGAGTAAAGCAAAACGAAGTTCATTCAAGTCAAAAGACTGTTCCAAGTTTGAAAGGACGGTTTAAATTGCTTCATAAGGACTTATGTGGTCCAAATGCGGGTATTGCAATCATAAGAAAAGAAATAAGATAGAAAAAAAAGAAAAAAAAAAAAAGAAAAAAAATAAAAAAAAAAAACAAAAAAAAAAACAAGATAAAGAAAAAATAAAAAAAAAAAAAAAAAAATAGAAAAAAAAAAAAAAAAGAAAAAAAAAGAATAAAAAAATAAAAAAAAAAAAAAAAAAAAAAAAAAAATAAAAAAAAAAAAAAAAACAAAAAAAAAAAAAAAAAAAAAAATAAAAAAAACAAATAAGGTGTAAGGCGCGCGCGGGCGCGAAAATCTGTTTTGTTTTTAATTTTGTTTTGTTAATTAGATTGAGATAGAAGGAAAAAAAAAAAAAAAAAGATAAAAATAAAAGGGTAAAAATATTAAATAAAAAAAAAAAACAAAAAAGAAAAAGCGGAACGAAAAAAAAAAAATACATAAAAAAAATAAAATAGAAAAGAAATTAAAAAAAAAATAAAAATAAATAAGAAAAAAGCCGGTAAATAATAAAAGAGAGAGAACAAAAGAAAAGAAAAAATCAAGAAAAATAAAATAAAGAAAAAAAAAAAAATAATAAAAAAAAAAAAAAAAAATAAAAAAAAAAAATAAAAATTAAAAAAAAAATAAAAAAAAAAAAAAAAAAAAAATATAAAAAAATAAAAATAAAAAAAAGAGCGAGGAAAACAAAACAAAATCAAAATCATCTCTCTCTCACAAAAAAAAAAAAAAATAAAAAATAATAAAAAAAAAAAACTAAAAAAAAAAAAAAAAACAAAAAAAAAAAAAAAAAAAAAAAAAAAAAATAAAAAAAAAAAAAAAAAAAACAAAAAAAAACAAGAAAAATAAAAAAAAAAAAAAACAAATATAAAAACAAAAAAAAAAAAAAAAAAAAAAAAAAACAAAAAGAAAAAAAAATAAACCCACAACAAAAAAAAAAACAAAAACCAACAATAAACATAAAATAAAACCAAAACCAACAAAAAAAGAAAATCCAAAACCACAACAACAATAAAAAAAAAAAGCAAAAAAAGTCAAAACAAAATAAAAAAAAAACAAAACAATGCAAAAACCAAAAAAAACGCAAAACACACACACGCAAAACCCTAAACTAATCAAAACAAAACCAAAAAAAACTACACCAGCACACCCAAACTTGCCGCCTCAATTCTAGGTAATCGTCGAATGACAACTCCAAGATACACCTTGATGGACTCACTTATCCTATTTCCAAGGATGAAACAACCAAGAAGATCTTTATAAAAGACAATCTATCTCACGATGATCCCATCAAAACAGGATGTTTAACATGCCCCATAACTACAAATGTTTACTCCCTTCAGCAAGAAAAACAGTTCCATCACAACAAGTTGGATCTTCATTTCGGACCTTTTGTATGATGAATTTTCAATGATTTGTACTGTCTCGTGTCAACAAGTCATCTTATCCACCCGATAATTCCTCCACAGACACACACCCTACACTGAATATTCACAACCTAACAACAGATAACCGACAACTTTTCAAACAAATGTTCATAAGCAGAGGAAAACAACGATAAACAAGCAGAATTTTACCAATTCCTTTCTGAAACCAAACCGGTAACGAGACAAGCTGAGTCTTCCTCACGCAATATTGGTAATTCAAATTTGCATACCTTCAATCAACCATAAGATTCCGAATACCGATGGACAAAAGATCACCCCGTTAACTCAAGTTCGTGGCAATCCATCCAAGCCAGTGCAAACCAGACGACAACTTGCAACAGATCCTGAAATGTGTATGTTCGCGCTCACCGTGAGTATAGTTGAACCACCGAAAACATGTAAGTATTACAAATGGCTGATCTGCAGGATAGATGCAATGCAAGGACGAACTATCATCAGTTTAGATAGACTAACAAGTCTGGGAACCTCGATGACAAAAACCTTTTGGCAAGAACGAATCAAGCTAAAGTGGTTATGAAAAACAAAAAAGGGATGAAAGGACCAAACTGTAATTCACACAAAGCAACGACTTGTAGCAAAGGGTTATGCTCAGGAAGAGGGTATTGATTCGAAGAATCATTTGCTCATTTGCGTCCGCATTGGAGCTGTCATATTTGTTTGCGCATATGCTGCACACAAGTCTTTTCCATTTTCAAAGGACGTGAAAACGGCATTTCTTAATGGTCCCAATTAAAGAGGAGGTTTAATGTTGTCACAACCAGATGGATTCGTTAATCCTGATCATCCAGACAAAAGTTTACCGTCAAGTGAACGCCTATATGGATAAAACAAGCGTCCCGAGAGCTGGTATGATGAACACACAAAATTACCCTGATTTCCAAAGTTTTACTAAAGGTATCATTGACCCGACCCTATTCACGATAAAATACGGGGAGGACATTCTACTTGTGTAGATTTACGTTGATGACATTAATTTTTGGTTCTACAAATCCAAAATTTTCAAAACGTTTTGAAAAATTAATGCACGGTAGATTTAGAGATGTCCTTAATCGGGGTAAATGAAATTCCTTTTTAGGACTTCAGTCCACCCATCCCCCACAAGGTATTTTTATCAATCAGCCAAATATACTTTAGAGATTTGAAAAAACATGGTAGGAAAAAGGACAAAGCATTGGTACACCAATGGCAACGAAACACTAAATAGATGCAGACTTGAGTGTGAAACACCGTAGACGCAAACTTATACCGATAGTCAAAATCGGGATCACTACATGTATCTGACATCTAGTAGACCAGACATAGTGCAAGCTGTATGTTATTGTGCAAGATATCAAGCAAGACCGACTGAAAAAACACCCTCAAAAAGGTAAAAGGATCTTTACCTTTCGCGATACTTAAGGAGGTACCATTCACATGGTAACTCCTGGTAATCCAAAGGGTACTGGCTTTAAACTAATAAGCTTTTTTAGATGTCGATCATGCCGGAAATGCAAATTGATACTTGCAAAAGCACTTCTGAGGAATACAGTATCCTAGGTGATAACTAGTCCTACTAGGATGGTCAAAGAAGCAAAACTGTAACTGGGCAATGTCATCCGCAGAGGCTGAATATGTGGCTTAATTGCAAGTAGATCTCAAGTAAAAGTGGATGCGGGACTCAGCTTCCAAGATATGGCCGTTTCAACTACAACAAAATACCGTTGTATTGTGACTCTCAGTCAGCCATAAGCAATATCATGCAACTCCCTTGCAGAACAACACCCGTACCAAGCATATCCATACTCGGTATCACTTCATAAAGGAACAGGTTGAAAACGGTATAATTGAATTGTACTTTGTCAGAACTGAATACCAATTGGCTGACATGTTTACTAAAGCCCTTCCCGAAGAAAGGTTTCAGTATCTCGTCAGACGCATTGGTATGAGATGTTTGACTCCAGCAGAACTGGAGGTTCTGACAAAAGAATCTGCTTGATACATCATCAAACATCAACATGTACATATTTTTGAAAAAAAAATATACAAAAAATATAAAAGTTCAAAAAAGAAAAATACAAAAATATAAAATTTCAAAAAGAAAATACAAAATCAAAAAATCAGAAAATGTTTCAAAAAATATTCTTCTCGACATGTCTCTTGGAATCGATAACATTTACGTACCTAGAAATGTTGATTAATCGAACAATCGAAGGCGTGTAAATGAAGTTCGAACAGGAGTTTCAAATGCTTTTAAAACATGTCATTTCTAATTTTTCTTGATGGCTTATGTGCAAATATCAGTACGTAACCCGGACTTCAAATAAAGGAAAGTTTATCTATAAAGATAACTTATCCTAACAACGAGAAATTCAACTTTTCTCGGTCTTGAGCTGTTCTTACAAGACATTTAAAGTTTTTAAGCTACTCAGATCTAAGCGGTAGACGCGAGCGAGTCACAAGCTTTGATGAAACCACTTGCAAGGTTCATATGTTAATACATTCGCTAAGTATGCAACTCAAGAAAAAGGATCGTGTACCGTAATAAGAGGCGCTTACCCTTAAGAGTTGGAAGAGAAAGTCTTCTAAACATGAATGTTTTTCAAAATGTTGAACACAATTATTCAAGACTTTACTCACTGACAATCACAAAATATTTCCAAAACTTGTTGTTCAACACTCCCAACTTTCAAGGGGGGTAGTTTTTTCGAAAAACAAAGTTTAATGAGTTGTGATTACTCATCACACGACCAGATAGTCTGTATGTATATTCAAACGCATTTCCCAAAAAAGGTCCTCTAATAACTACAAGAAAATAAGGGACAATTCAATAGAATGAATCGTTATAATATGACTTAAGTGTTCCAACCTCAAATTTTTATATCTGATTTTAGCAACTGGTAACATTTGTTTTTGGTGTCACACATATGTAAAATTAAGGGGAGGAATTTTATGTTCCATGTAATATCATGCTAAGTCAAAGTTTTCCCCTTTGGAAAATCAAGACAGAATTTAAATCACAAAGTATTTCAAAACTAAGTGAAATTATTATTTAAAATAAGGGGAAAATGTAATTTAAAATATATGATCTTGAAAATAATAAGTGATCCTATCGACATCAAAGTGCTTTGATACTCTTCGCAAAAATTTTAAGGTTACATCTCATACCCACAACATCTTATTTCACGACGATTCTGAAGTCATAAGGTGGAAAAGTTTAGGTATTTGTCCGTATTAACCAACCAGAACCGGAGGGATCTACCCAAGGACACTCCATAGTTAGAAATAGCAGTCCTTAGGTATGATTGGAGATGAATGAGAATAAGGGAATAATGTCGACTAAGATTGAGCTAACACTGGAAACAATCACACAAGTTTAGTAATGACGGTCCTTGGTAAGCAATGAAGGTGTTTGAAGAATTAATAAAGAAACTGTATGGATGCAATGGTCTAAAGAAAGCAAGCCCACTCCAACACAACTTAGGCAGAGAACCGGGTCAATACATATCTTTAGAATCACAATGTTGATTGCAGACATTGTAAGACGACGATCATGGACCCAGTGATGCAATGCACAACGTTTCCCAGCCTTATTACCGAGTTTCTCTCCAAAAGAAACTTGTCTCATTTGTCACGAGATACACACTAGTGAAAACGATAACGACTTCTATTGACTTATCCACTCCGAGTTAGTTAATATTGTAATAGGTGGCATTCTCTCCAGCCTTCCGTTACAAAAAACCAAAACAGACCACTAATCGAGTCTAGAGCAAGAGATTCAGTCATAATAAATCTCATTAGGAACACATTCCATGACTAACATTTTGGTATCGAACATCATTAAGATTCCCAAGATGTTTAAACAAGTGTTCCCTACGTCAAAATCCTTGTGATTTTGCCAGAACAGTCCATAGTGATACTCATTAGTAGTTCACAAACGAATGGAAATCCTTTCAGTGTCCATCATCAAACAGCACTAAATGCGGTAAGGTGACATGCGAGATTCTATAGCGAATAAGCTTATGTCGAACCTGGATATCGATAAAGGTTCCAGTAAAATAAATGACGACATAATCAGAAAGATCTTAATCTATCTATTCATACGTATTCGTGTTGGTCTTGCTCATTGAACGTTCCAGTAATGAGACCTAGCAAGCATTACCAGATCTATACATTTGTGTTTTAGAAGACCCTACTGTCTTGAGCTGGAAACCCTGTCAAGGATATCTTTGAAACACCCGATTCACAGGTACATTATTTATACTGTAAAACTGTCCTAACGGAACCGGAGGTATAAACTACCCAAATCCGGACGAATTGATAAAAGCCATATTTCGTCCCCCCCCCGCCCAATCACTTATACCACCCGCTTTAGTTGCAACTGTTTATATTCAGGATACATAAAGATGGTGAGATGGTGTAGGCCTCAGCCAGCTGAAGACAGAATACATTATCCACATTCTCATGCCTCAACACAAACATTCCATAAGCATCAAATCAAGACTCAAAAAATGAAAAAGCTCAAGAAATTAAAGACAAAGACTTCCGCACAAACTCTGATATACAAGATCTTCTTCAAAGATATCAAGTCTATCAAGGGAGATAATGTTAGCAAGCTTTCAATATGAATGCAAAGTATGAGTATTTTAGGTCAAACACAAGATCGCAAGGTGGCAAAGATGATCAAGACGTAAAATAAAAGATTTAAAGATCTCGAACGTAAAAGCACGAATTCTAAAGAAAAATAAGAAGAGGCTCAAGAATCAAAGATCAAAATGCATGAAGGAACAAGCCTATAAACGAATTCAAATACCAAGACCACAAGATCTTAACGACAAAAGCAATCTCATTGATCTCATGAAGTGATGTTTCCACAAGAACTCACTTCAGGTGAGATTGTTAGCACATCAAAATATAATCGAACAAGAAGTTCAGTTTTCATTATATTGAGGTCTCGTACACTTAATTAATTAGTAGCTTTAGCAATAGGCTATAAGGGTAAACGGCTCGTAAATGGTAAGCTAATATATATGTGTTATCGGGCTAAAGCCCAGGTCAACCCGAGCCGTCCTTCAAGTAAAACCCACACGCCCCATGTAGATGTGTAGGGTATATAAACATTTTCATCCAAGGAAAATGGTGTTGGAGTGTTCATTTGTAAACATTTGGTCTTTGCAAGTAAATTAACCTTTCTCTCAACAACTATTCTCGTCCCTACAAATCCTCTCACCTCCTAGCTTATTTTCTTGTTATTTTTTTGAGTTCTTAAAATTTGAAAAAGCCAAAAAGAATTAGTTTAAGTGTTTTCTGTCAACTTTTTAGCTATTTTCCAGCTATTTCTTAAGTTTCAAAAATAATTGCTTTTATTAAAAGTGTTAGTTTTCAGTTTTTCTACAACTTTGTTTTTAAACTTTTTCAAAATAAAAAAAAAGAAAAATAAAAGCAAGAGGCAGGATTCGAACCTGTGTCCCCTTGCCTCACACACACTCGTCCCACTCCACACACATAGTAACCATCATGCTACAATAGCTCATCCATTAGAATCTTTCCTTATTTAATTTTTATACACATGTTAGGCCCTTTTGTTCAATAAGTTGTTTTAGCTTATTTCGCAGCTTATTCAATAAGCTGTGCTCCCGAGCTTATTTTTCCTAGATTCCTCTTAGTTCAAGCTACTTTCTATAATTTTTTTAGAATTTTTATAATTAGTTTAGTATTTTTAAACATTTATTTTTATTAAAAACTTTAAAAATTCATAAAAAATAGAAAAATAATCAAAAAAATATAATTCTTTTTTAGAAAATTTTCTTTTATCATATAGTTTCTAGCCCTTTTTGCTCTAGTTTTCTTTAAACTTACTTTTTAGTCAATTAGAGTCTATTAAAAGAGAAAATTTCATTTTAGGTTTAATTTTATAAATTTAGGGTTTTTAATCACAATTTAGGGATCTCGTTTTGTGTTTTTAGTTAAAGTTTAATTTCCCGTTATTAAAGTTAAGTTTATTTGTCATTTAATTTGTTCACTTTTAGGATTTTAGGAAACAACTCATCTTCGAACCAATTCGAATCATTGTCCAAACAACAAACATGGTCTCAATTTTATAAATCTTTGAGGAATACGACCCGGGAATCATACTTCTCGGTAAATATACGTAGTATTATATATTTGTGAGAATTTTCCTTACTACTTTTGTCCTCAAGGGTAGTTTGGTAATTTTCTATTATATTTTATTATTACGTGTATAAAACTACTACAACCAAGTTTTTGGCGCCGTTGCCAGGGATTCGTGATTAAGATTCTTTCGTTTAAAGTTTGTCGATCGTGATTTGGAGAACCTTTCGTCTTAGAAAGTTACGCTTTTAAGAAAATCAAAAATATAAAAAAAAAATTAAAAATATAAAAAGTAAAAAAATATTTTTATTTATCTTTTTAGTATAAGTAGAAGATTAAAAACAAAAAAAAACAA
>BQNB010139113.1:1162-15878 GCA_026074375.1 Tanacetum coccineum
TGTATATTTGCAGTTCTGAGCCTCATTTGTCACATCTAAGCGTCGTTTACCACTATTTTACCTTGATTCCTTCCTGTTTCTTTAATAAACGGCTATTGTGAATGGTAAGTACTTTCATGATATCGATAACATGAGAGTTGCTAACGAAGAAGGAAAACATGGAAAAGATCTACTGAACACACTACCTGAACCGAATAAACCTGATGCGTGCTTAGTCCCTCTTACCAACTGCTCACATGTACGAAACTTCATGGTGGTTTCTATGCTAAAACTGATCACGTGTGACGACAAAATAGGCATGGACTGGGCTGCTTTGACATTGGGCTACTGATTTGGGCCACTTGCGTTATATATTTTTTTCCCATTCTTCTTCTTAAGACCGGCCCGTATATCTCTCTCTAATTCTCGATTGTTCTTATCAAATCAAATCAGCTTTATGAGATGAGAATGATTATGATATTGATCATAAGGGGCAATGATGTATCGGAACAGATTCGATTAAAAGTTGTGATCGTTTGCGTCTTGGCGGGGCAAACCGTTAGTCTTGCAGCCATGGCGGATGTATCCGCTTTTTTTCTTCTGAACCTATCTGAGCCACGCTGACGGTATTTCAAACGTGTTGCCTTGAGAAAGCTGATTTAGCTAGGATTATTAATAGTGATGAGTTGTAATCGGCTGTTAAGCCGATTAAGACTGATGTCAAATGTGTTGCCAAACAGTTGTAATTCCATGCATTAGAGGCATATGTATCAGAACAAAGCCGGAAAAAAGAGATTTCACAATGGGTTCGGTTATGTTTATTTCAGTTTGTGTCTATCGGTAGGAAAACCGAGATGCTATCATCGGTTTCAGTTGCATACTCGCATGCATTGCCCAGATTTATGTGCTATTTTTAAGGTAATGCCTTTTCTGCTTTTATCATGTTTGTTATTTTTTGTGTATATGATTCAACTTACCATGTTAAATTTTATAATTGGTGTTTTTTTTTCTTCTCATTTTTTGTTCAACTATAGTTTTTTTGTTAACGCGGATTAAACTTGCCATTGCAGCAAAAGACTTACTTCAGTAATAAGAACGAGTATGATATAAGGAAGAATGGGGATGGTGGTCAGTTACTGTTGCAAAAGGCAACAAGTCAATCTACTGATAAACTTTGTTGGCCTTTTCTTTCTGGTATAGGCTTAATTTTTACACCCTTTTTGTGTTCCCTAAACCTTTCAAAAATGATAGCTTTTATATAGCACGTTAGCATATACTGAATAAGTTGGTGAACTTTATTTGTCTAATTTAAAGGATCACCTCATTTTATACAGAACCGCGGATGGAAGGTGAAACTTTAGGAGCAGAACGCCAATAACAAGAAATAGAAACACGAGTGGGAGTTCGATCTCATGCTATAATCTGTGAAATTGAGAGGCCAATCACTAGCACGAGCTGGATCAGCTGCAGATTTCTTTGAACCAAGGTAACAATGTGAACAAAGACAATGACTCCCAGTTTCCACAGATGTCTCATACTTCATCCCGTCTACCACATGTCGTGTCCAGATATTATACCCTGACCCAAGGCGATGAGATCCCAAAGGAGTTTTAGTCTCTCTACGGTGACATCTTTGGCCCAAGACGTTAGCAGTCTCGGGGTATTACACATTCGAAATAGTTTATAAACTAAATACGTTGCAAAGAATACTGATTAGATTACTAGTATAGTGAATGTTTGACCAGTTAAATACCTTGCAAAGCCTATAGATTAGATTACTAGTTGCTTTATACTTGGAATGAGATTTGTGAGAGAGAGTGGATAAAAGTAAATATTTTTGTGTAAGTCAATTTACCCCTCTTAATCTCGATTGTTTCCTATAACTGCAAATCCTGAACTTTTAACGCTTTCCTAAAGTAGTAAGTACCTTTTCTATTAGTGTTTTCTTTATCTTAGGAATGATGGGCTCTTTGTTGAAGAGTTATTTATTCAGTTTAATACCTTGCAAATGCCTACTGATTAGATCCACATTTAGTATAGTGAATGCTGTGACAGTTAATACCTTGCAAAGCCTATAGATTAGATTACTAGTATAGGCTGGTTATCTTCCAGAATTCGCTTTAGTATGCATTATTAGGTTGTTATGTAAGCTTTAGAATAGCAAATAGTGCTAACCCAATGTCAACAACGATAAAACTGATATACTATAATGATGTTTCTCATTTTAATTATATTACTTGTATGGTACCGTGAAAGCGCGGATATTGGCGCGTTGGTTTCTTAAATTTGTGGAGAGAATAGCCCTAGATAATCTCAAATTAAATTCTAATGTTTTTCTTTATAGTTATTTGTTGAATTATAGTAATTTAATTTGATTTGAATTTTGTATTTGTTTTATGTTAAGCTTAAATGGAAGTTGTCTTTATTTACTTTATTTGTTGTATTTGACATTTTTGGTCCATCTAAGGTCAGCTTTATATATATTTGCTGTGATTTATATTTCTTTATTTGCGTGGGTTTAACAATTTGTAAATTTGGGAAATTTATTAAAGAATTTCTCCAAAATTAATTTTTTTTAAAATGATTGAAAAAAAGCGACAAAAAGAGACATGTTTTGAGATAAAAAAATATCTTTTTAATCTATATAAACGCCGGTTGGATGTTGTTATAAAGACATGTTTCGGGAGAACCAGAATGGAGACCAATTGTTAAGGAGATCATTTCTTAAGGAGAGAACCGGTGTCGATTCTTCTTATAGAGACTAGTTGGATAACCGGTTTTCATATGTTTCGATCATGGAGATACCCCACCTCGGAGAGTGGTTCCAAAACCACTCTTTATGGGCTATTTTGACTAGTTTCTATGGCCTTTTTTGTAGTAGTGAAGATAGATTTGGTAACGCTAAGGAGATAACTGAAATGCATAAAAAGAGGCAATGAGATGGGAATTAGAAGCCGAGAAGAGGATTCTAGATGATTATGAAAGGTCGGCGTGGATGAAGGCGAGAAAGTTATGGGATAGAGTAAAATGGGATTCGAAGGGCGATGAGAATTCAAAGTTCTTTCACTCCTTTGTTAAAAGAAGGAATAATAAGAATAACATCAGAGGTCTCACGATTAATGGAGTTTGGTGTGAAGATCCTGTGGTAATAAAATCAGCAATAGTGAGTCATTACATAGAGTTGTTTTCAAAAGGGTCTATAACTCGGCCTATATTTTGTTGTGAGAGAATAGATCAAATATCAGTAGAAGACGCGACATCGCTGGAGAAGGAATTTAATGAATATGAAGTGTGGGATACTGTTAGAGGATGTGGAAGCAAAAAAGCCCTGGGTCCGAATGGATTTAATTTTAGGTTTATTAAGAAGTTTTAGGAATTATTAAAACTGGAGCTGATGCTAGAAGTTATGGGGTTTTGGGATAGGCCGGAGATATCAAAAGGTTGCAATGCATCGTTTATAATTATAATTCTGAAGGTTGCAGACCCGATTGGACTTGGTGATATTTGGCCTATTAGCCTGATTGGCTGTTATTACAAGATAGTAGCAAAGCTTTAGCGAAAAGAATTTAAAAGGTTATTAGTTCGGTGGTCGGGGAGATCCAAAATGCGTTTATAAAGGATAGGTTCATTCTTGATGGAATCTTAATTGCAAATGAGTCGATAGAAGATTTGAAGAGAAGAAAAAAGAAAGGATTAATCTTTAAATCTTTAAAGTAGGAGGAGTGTGAGAGAGTGTAGTAGATTTGATAGTAATAAACCTAGAAATTTTGTGGAATATAGAAGAATAGGCGTTCAGGGAAAGTGGTATAAGAGAGATTATAACAATTGTCTACTTCGGACACTTTTTTCTTTTTAGTTAACGGTTTGCAACGAAAAGAATTTAGTTTAGAAGAAGAAGGTGTTAGACAAAGAGATCAATTATCAGCTCTTTTTTTTTTTGTAGCGGAGGAAGGAGTTGAATGCTATTGTTTAAGGAAGCGGTTGGGGACAAAGGAATTTTTTAGAGTTTCTAAGGGATTGGGAGGAAATTAGTGATCGATGTATATTATACTATGCCTTGTGGTGTGTCTCATCTTCAATATGCGGACGACACGATTTTTTTGGCGAATAGAGTAAAGAAAATGCGAGGTCGTTAATGTGCATTCTTAAATGTTTTGAAGAAGTGTCCGGGTTACGGTTTAATTACAATAAAAGTAAGCTTTACGGGGTAGGATTTGTGGATCAGGAGATTAGTGAAATGGCAAGATGGATGAGGTGCGGTGTGGGGGAATTTCCTTTCACCTACTTGGGGTTACCAATCGGAGAGAACATGAGACGAGTTGGTGAGTGGAATCCCATGATAGAAAAATTTAAGAAACGTCTATCCGAGTGGAAAGCAATATCGATGTCTTTGGAGGGTTGCTTAACATTGGTTAAATCGGTTCTTGGTAGCTTACCATTGTATTACTTTTCGATGTTTCATGTGCCTGTAAGTGTAATAAAGCAATTTGAAAGTATCCGTCAAAAGTTTTTTTTAGGCGGGGTTAGGTGAGGGAAAAAATTATCTTGGGTTAAATGGGATGTGTTTCTAGCCTCATATAGGTTGGGTGGGTTAAACATTGGGTCACTCCGATAAAAAAATTAGGCACTTTTAGAAAAATGGTGGTGGAGGTTTAAAAAAGAAGGTGAGGCTTTGTGGGCTAGAGTTATTAAAAGTATTCATGGTGTTAGTGGTGGGTTAGGGGGTGTTAGGGGGTTGGGGGGTCGAGAAGGGTGGGGGTATGGCATGATATTATTAGTATAGGCGAGGAGTTAGAGGGGATTGGTATAGAGTTTCCTTTGTCATTTAAAGTTGTGATATGGGATGGTATGGAAGTAGGATTTTGGATATATAGATGGATTGGTGGGGGAAATTATGTGATAGATTTCTTAGGTTATATCATCTATATAATAGAACGGATGAGAGGGTAGCAGAAAAAGGTAAATGGGTGAATAGGAGTGGAAATGGGAATGGGAATGGGTTAGAGACCTTAGAGGGAGGGTTTGTAGGGAATTTGATGATCTAACAAATTTATTGCAAAATGTTATGATTGGTGTGAATTCTAGGGATCAATGGAAATGGTTGCTCTAAGAAAATGGCGCATTCACGGTTAAAGAGTTAACAAGCATGGTGGAGGAAAGAACAATAAGGATCGAGAGTGGTGGTCAAGAAACTTTATGGAACAAGTGGGTGCCTAAGAACGTGAACATATTCGTATGGAGAATATTGAAAGGTAGAATTTCGGTTTGAGAGGAGTTAGATTAAATAGGCGTCAACTTGGATTCTAAATTGTGTCCTTGTTATGATAACGCGGTGGAAACACGTGTGCATAGCTTGGTATTATGTAACTTTGCTATGAGTGTGTAGGAAAAGTGTTGGGATTTAATAAACTAGTTAACCAATTAACTACGAGTACGCAGCGGATGGATCTAGTTTGATATTAAGAATTAACACACAAATAAAATCAGAAACACTAACCTTTATGTGTAGTTACATAAGTCAACAAACGAGAATATTGATCACGAATCTTAGTGATTTAGTTACCACCCCTACGGTTGCTCACACAACATGTCAAACAAATACGTCACGATGCTAGTCGTTACTTCACGTCTCAAACAACAAGTGTTACGCCTCTTGTTTCTTGAATCGTAAATCACAAACAACCTTTGTAGTTGAACCAAAAATCACAAACCCTAATTAGGGTTTTAATCAATTTCGGTTGAACCAAAAATCAAGAAACCAAAACTCTAGTGGTTTTAAATCTTTGTCGCGCTAGGAGAACTAGTAAACCAAAACTCTTGAATAGCTTGAGCTTATATTCGAGCTTGTGGGAAATCAAATCGCACAAAAAAACCTTGTGAAGGTTTTATCGAAAATCAAACAAAGAAGAAAAGTGAACCGAAAACCCTTTAGGGTTTGTTTGATCGGATTTTGGAAAAAAAGAGAGCACCGAAAATCTATTTAGGTGATTTAGGGATTTGATTGAATGAATAATGACGCTAGGTGTGGGTGTTTATATAGGCACCTAACCCTAGTCCTTGGTGAACAAGGAACCTCAATTCTTTCCTTTTTCCTTCCCTCCTAAACCAACCCAAGCACCCCTAGAAAACCCATATAGGCTGGCTAATCTATAGGCACCCATAAGGTTTGAGTTTTGTTTAATTTTGTCCCTTTGGTTTACATTTAAATATCCGTTAAATTAGTTATAAACTAATTATGAAAGCTAAAGAACATTTAAATATATTTCGTGAAGTATATTTATAATAAACGTACTCTTCGTGTTTTAACGTGTGTGCCCCCAATAGGCTCACTTACTTCTAGTCGCATAACATGTGAATCCAACTATCATATTCCAACAGCTTCCACTTAGGAGTTGGAGTAGCAGATTCCATTTATACTAACAATGGAAACGTCCGGCAACACTCTTATTTATTTTTAAAACTAGAAATACCTTAGATGAAGTTTTAAGAAGACTCTCAGTACAATGGTTATGTATTACTTGCCATTATCACCCTTTGTTACAGATACCGTTAAACCATGAATATGGATCCTAACTCATTCTATATAGTTTAACTATTTATATTCTCGTTATAGAATTTAATTCAGATATACCAAAAGTAATTAAGAATCATCTTAAATTACCCTTTGGGTATGGCCATACAATTATCTGATTAATTCTAGTGGTATCATTCTGTACATATCAAATGGAGGAACAAATTATTTATTGACTACAAGTGTTGTGGATGCTGCTTCACGTCACTTCCAAGAATAACCTTTATAACTACCATTTTCAGATTAGCGTTTGACTTATAATCAAAAAGTGATATTCACACATGCAGAACTTGTTTGTATCTCAAGTATAAGGATGACTTATTTAACCATTTTTGAAATCTTACTCATGACTAAGGATCCAAAAGTAAATATTCGAAGGTTGGGGTGTCCAATATGCATCCTTTGTGAATAACATATGAGTTTGGTAGGAACAATCCACATATTCAAATAATATAACCAACATGTACATTTGTCTTAAAGTAACAATATTCCTATATTGTTAACCGACAATGGACATATTTAGAATAATAAAATTATTCAAAGATTAAACATACAAATATAAGATAACAATCATTATATGTATGAATAACAAATACCATGTATCTTCATTCATCAGATAGTAAAAATTATCTTACAATCTTAAATATCCAAATACTAATAAAACAGATATGCATAAGACTAATTAGTAAGACTAATTAGTAAGTTGAAGTCTAATGTTTCTAACATTCTCAACTTTTTCTTTACAAGAAAACTAAATAGTCATCTGAGTAAACTTTCAGAATACTTGTTTCAAATTCACAAATTGTAAAAGATTTGAATGATATGATCAGTGTCGTATGTATATTTGCATACTATTACAAGTGTAATAGTATGAAAATGTGACAATACCTTTTATGGGGTATTTGAAGTCACCAACATACTTATCTCAGACAGTCGTCTTTACAGTTTCTTAAAATGTAAAGTATCCTCATTCTTTAATGTTTATTCCATCAATGCCCTTAGCTGAGCATATCTAGTTAGCAGATTTATCATAAATGATGAAATCCTACTTCAACTAGGGTTGATTATCCTCTAGCATCAGTGTACACAAACAACACTATGCCTTATATAATTCGTAAACGTTTGTCTTAACAGTCATCTAAATAATCTCAATTAGATACTTTTGTTGTCAACTCATCTTACTCTTATGCAAAGGTGACAACCAGTCTCATACACAATAATATAATATATATGATGAATACTTAGTGTGGAAACTAGAAGGGGGGGGGGGTTGGAATAGTTACTATAGCAGGATTCGTTTACGGTTTTAAAAAAACTTTGCTTACAAAATATTGTAGATTCGTAGTGTGTATGTTTAATACCAATCTACAATATGAACAAACAATATATAACAATTAAACTAAAGATAAATAGACAATGGCAATAATTTGAAGAGATAAGGAAAAAGAACATAATCAAACCAATGAATACCAAGTATTTTTTTAGTGTCTTTCGGCTACGATAGCTCTTCTTCGCCCTACTTAACTCCCGAGTCTCTACTCGAGTTTTCACTATGTACAACAAGCTCCACTGTCTGGCGGAGGGAGAAAACCGTTTTACGTCGCTTTAAGTTATTTTGGACACTAAGCTCTAAGATGTTCGATGTACTAACTATTAGATAGAACCAATCTACACATTAACAATCAATAACAATCACTAGATTCCCCACTACGGATTTAACACGCAATCACAACTTCAATACAAATAACACGATAATATAGCAATAGAGATTTGGTACTTATAAGAAAAGAGGAGAGATCCACTAATCTATATACTTCGTTTCTTGACGAATACGAGTGTTTTCTCTTGCACTTGAATGGAGAGGGAAGATATAAGCAAGAAGAGATTACGATCCTTGAAAACAAAGATCAGAGAGATGTTAGTGATCAAGATAATTGTGAGAAGAAAGAATGTTTTTTAGAGAGAGAAAGAGTGTGAGAAAGTAAAATTGTATTGAAAAAGTGATTGATTTCAGAAGGGATGGAGACAGTATTTATAGGCAGAAAATTCAACGGTTAACTAGCGGCGATTCCTGGCGGTCATTGTTATATCATAAGGGGGCTTCCAGGCCTATAAGGGGGTGCCAGGTAGACTCCGCTCCCGTTTTTTGTTTTATGTGAGGAAGGTGTGTAGTTTGGGTATAGAAAGCGCTCCTTCCATTTTGGGGGGAAAATTTAAATTTCAAATTTTAAGTTTTTAATAAAACTTTTCTTTTAATTAGAAAATATTTTGTATAATTAATTTTGTGAAATTCTTTTGTAAAAATGTAATGGATAAGAGAAAAATATTTTCTTGATCACTAATCATGCTTAATGATTTGTTTGTTCATACCTTAAGTGATTACTAATCTTAGAAATAGAATTTTACGATTAATAATTTGTAAACGTTTAATTTTATCGTAAACATTTTTACATTTTGTTATTATCAAAACGTTGAGAGGTCAAAAAATATAAATAATGTTTTTAGACATTATTTGTATTAACAATCTCCCTCTTTTTGATGATGACAAAATATAAACTCATTTTGTATAAAATTAAAAGTTACAAAATTATTAAAGAGTTTTGTTCCATTTCTCCCCCTTTTTGTCGAATTCAAAAAGGATGATCGTCGAGTAGTTGTAGGAAGAGAGAAATCGACGATATCAAGACTCCCCCTTGATGTATGCTCCCCCTTGTTCGGGGCACCAAGGGATCGATCTTACGAAAATTGTTTGCTACAAACAAGGTTAGAAATACAAGTGCAAGACAAATATCTTTTAAAGCAACACATTATATTTAAGTCACCCAAAGGAGAGTTTCATTCAACCATCAAGAAACTCATACAATAGCAAATGCAACTAATACATTCATACAACATAAAATAAAACTAGATCTAATACGAGCTAAGATAAATTCATACAATATTTGTATGAATCATTACAATAGAAAGTAGATAATTATAAATACATAATAAGGCATAGATCTACACTAGTGAATTCTTGAAAAGTAGAAGATGTCATAATCAAAAGATTGAAGGATGATTATTTAGGTAGATTAACCATATGAGAATGATTAATTAAAGAGGGAAAAAGAAGGGGTTGGTGACACATGATTTGGAGGGATACATGTTGGAGGTATGGCGCGGGTAAGAAGAAAGTGAATGAAGTTGATTTCATTTCTTAGGGAGTGGAATTGGTGTCTAGAAGACTTGCAACAATGACAAAAATTTAAGTGAAATTCAACTTAAGCATGAGTAGGAGGATGAATTTGTTATGGTGGTGGTGAAGGTGGTGCATGAATGTAGGCATTGGATGGATTAGTATGTGAATCAAGGATGGTGGAGATGTTGTGGAGTTGGTTGATCATTTGATCTCTTAAGGGATTGTATGATGGCGGTGAAGGAGATTGTAAGTAGAATCTTGGAGGAAGTAGAGGTGAGTCATTTTGGGAAGGAGGTAATGATTTTGGAGTGGATGTTTTGCGTTTCCATACTTGTCTAACTGACATTCTTGGTTTTCTAGAGAAGTTGGAATGGTGGTTTGAGCTAAACATTGATGAACAAGAAGAGGATGAAGAAGGTGAGGGTGGTAGTGAAGTATGAGAATTTGATAATTTAAATAGTGAAAAGGATAGTATAACATGGCAAAGCATGGTTTGAATGGAAGAGGATGCCAAAAATGGTTTAGCTAAACAGGGAAATGACAACTTGAGAATGTAGGTAGGAGGTCAAAGATACAGAAAAAGAGGTAAACTCAAAATTTTTGTTCCCCCTTGGCGGCGGTCCTGTATTACCAGGCGGTCCCAAATATATTGAGGGGCCGCCGGGTATTTAAGGTGGCCGTTTTCTGGAAGAATGAAAATTTCCAGTTTTTCCTTTTTCTTAATTCTAGTGATTTCGGCATCTGCCAAATTCAAGAATCAACTAATTCAATCAATAATATGTAGTCCTAAACTAGCATGCAAATCATTTAGCAAGTAGTAGCATTGTTCGTGTCACACCCCGCCTAGGCGGAAACACGAGGCGTAACATCATGGATATCATCACAACACAATTGTGTCAACAATAGAGAGAACTAAATGAAATAGATAAACAAATGAGACACAATGTGTCATGACAATATCTAACACAAGATAAAGGAGACTTGCATTACGATAGCAAAGTCATACCATAAGGAAACATACTCCAAAAGTCTAAACAATCAAATAACTACCAAGTATCAAACAATTTAAATCACATAAATAAAATCTCAAGGAGAATGACTCTGCATGCAAGCCTACGGTCTCACTAGCCACTCTTCCTAACTTCAATATCCTCAAGATGGTTACCTGAGAAAAAAAGTGATGCTTTAATACTGTCAACAAGTAACGTTTGGTGAGGAGTCAAATCAGTTATGAACATAGATTCAAAACGTTTAAAATAAATTTAGTGTGATATAAAACCATGACATGACAATTATTGTACTATCATACAAGCTAACATGCAAATGTAACCATAACGAGTATGGGAACGGAACGTGTCCCTCGATCTAACAAGTATCAACACCTGGGTAAGAACGTTACCCCCGATCCATTAAAACCATCACTTTACATGGGTAGGAACGTTACCCCTGATCCAATATCACAACAAATGGGTAGGAAAGTTACCCCCGATCCAAATACACATAAGCATTTAACACGTAACATACAATAGCCAAGTAAAGTCCATACACTTTCAAAATAAAAAAACATAATCATAGTAATTAGAACATTTCAAATCCATTTACATCATTTCCATCTCAATTTAAAAGTGATGTGAAAAGAGAGACTATGAAACTCACCTGATGCACAAGCAGCTTTCAAACAATATCAACACGAGCTACACAATACAAACACAAACGTGTTACACGCGACCAGGCTAAAAGCTCAAGTCCATGTAACACACATATGATGGATGTCTAAGAGTTTGATTAACCATCATGGGTCACCTCGACACCATGCCTAACCTTAACCACTTCATTAACACATTACACTACTCAACTACAATTTATTCAAAAATGTATAATTTTAGTGTATCTTTACTACCTTAAAAACAATACTTGCTGACCTTAATAAATTATATCAAAAATCACCTAAGTGCATTTATGAGTTTACTAACTACCTTGTGATTCCCAAGTACCCATTACATGTACAACTATCCCAAATAAAATCAAAATTCAAAACTGTCCCAATTTGAATCTGATTGCACACTAAAAAGTATGGCCCCAAATATCATACTTAGAAACACAATCAGAAGCTCTCCTTCTAGGGTCTCTTTATATACATATTAAACTTAATCTTTGTAGATTGGATAACCTTAATTCTACTTTTAAGTTAAAGTTTTACCTTCCCAAACAGGACCTAATTCTGACCCGTATTTACTGTTTTGACAACTTTTCTTGTAACGAACAATTGACTAAGTTCCCGAACTCCAAATCAATCGAGGGCGGACTTTTTGGAAAATAGACTCTTCGAACTACAAATTAGACACGAGAATCATATCAAAACATATTTTTATCATCTAGATATCATCAGTTAAACACAACCCATAATTCTGCTCAACTCTAAATCATTAATTAAAGCGATCTAAGCCTAACCGTTTTCATCATTACGCTCTTAATCAAGACACAAACGCTCCCACCTGATCTAATTATAATAAAATACAGAAGATAATAAACCCTAATGATCTACATATTGTTGTTATACGATCATGAATAATTTAACAAGAATGGGATTGGTAATAATACCTAAACCTTCACTCGATCTTACACGAATTCACCACCTAAATCTTGAAAAGAAAAATCATGTTCTTGGGGATTTGGGGACGTCTCCTAGGGTTCCTTGGGGGCTGGTTTCTTACGGCAAAAAGGGAGAGGGAGAAGAAAATTATGAGCTAGGTTTTGTTAATACTTATCTTAATGTATCCTTATCCCCCTATATTTACAATTTGACCAAAAACTACAACTCTTAAACCCCTAAAACCCAACAAAACCGATCGACCACCCCCTATAATTAAATTTTTTATTTTTTTTTATCTTATTATTAATTAACTAATTATCTTTATTACCTTAAGTTTTTATAAACACCTAAGCTAATTTGGGTAAACCTTTTCACATAAACGCAAATTACTAACTTTCTAAAAATAACTTTTCATTTCGCATTTCACTTTCTATATTTAGAAAGTCCACTATAAATATCCAAGTTTCCCCCACTTCACTTATTTCCAACATGATACATTTCTCATAAACGCTTAACATAAAATCATCCAACTATTGACGTAGCATTGCATGCAATACGCCATTCCTTTCCATTATCACTACAAGTGAACAAATGGAATACTCATCACCAAACACAAACGCACTCAAAATGAGATGATCATACACCTCAAATGATATCATATACCTATTCAAACCACTTAGCACACATATATAACATATAGCACACAAGGAATCACACAAAATGAACTCTTAGCCATTTCTAAAGGTATAAACTAACTTGCTCAAATCACGGTTGTCACAGTATCCCTACCTTATGGAAATCTCATCCCGAGATTTAACTAGTTGCTTCAATAGCACGATCAACATATAACTGAGGATACTTAGAATTCATATAGTCTTCGCGTTCCCAAGTGAACTCGAGACCACGCTTTGAGTTCCAACGAACTTTCACAAGTGGCATTCTACTACGTTTCAAACTCTTAACCTCACGATCCATAATTTCTACAGGTTCCTCAACAAAACGTAAAGTCTTGTCGATTTTGATTTCATTCAACGGCACATGCAAATTAGCATTCCCCAAACACTTCTTCAAATTTAACACATGGAATGTGTCATGTACACCAATCAATTCCTCAGGCAATCTTAACCGATAAGCTACAGGGTCGATCCTCTCAAGGATCTCGAATGGGCCAACATATCTCGTTGCTAACTTACCCTTTTTCCCAAAATGCATCACACCTTTCCACGATGATACTTTTAACAACACATTCTCTCCAACCTCGTACTCTGTCATCTTACGTCCACTGTCCGCATAAATCTTTTGACGATATCTTGCCACTTGGAGCTTTTCCTTTATAACCACTACTTTATCAGTCGTTTCCTGCACCAATTCGGGTCCAATCAAACTACCTTCCCCAATTTTAGCCCATAACATGGGTGACCTACATTTTCTTCCATATAGTGCTTCGAACGGAGCACACCGAATGCTAGTGTGATAACTGTTGTTATAAGAGAACTCAGCTAACGGTAGGTGGACATCCCAACTACCACCAAAGTCTATCACACATGCCCTTAACATATCCTCTAACGTCTGAATTGTATGCTCACTCTGTCCATCTGTCTGAGGATGATAAGCCGTGCTCATATCCAATCGCGTCCTAAGGCTTTTTAAAATGTTTGCCAGAGACGTGATGTAAACCGTGCATCATGATCCGAAATAATCGACACATGCACTCTATGACACGCGACAATTTCATTAGTGTACAACCTCGCCAATTTCTCCGTACTATAATCTTCACGTATTGCCAGAAAATGTGCTGATTAGGTCAATCTATCAACTACAACCCATATCGCATCATGCCCACTCCTTGTTCTAGGTAACTTTGTGATGAAGTCCATGGTGATGTTTTCCCACTTCTATTTAGGTATCTTTGGTTGTTGTAATAAGCTCGAAGGCCTTTGATGCTCAGCCTTTACCTTTGCACAAGTTAAACATTCGCTAACATAGGTAGCAATATCCCTCTTTATTCTCGGCCACCAGTACATATCTCGAAGGTCATAGTACATCTTATCCGCTCCAGGATGTACGGAATACATGGACTTATGAGCCTCATCCATAGTTATTGTTCTCATACCTCCTACTAACGGAACCCATATTCGATCCATAAAGTATAAACTTTCGTCTCCATTCCTTTTCATCTGTTGATAGGTCACATGAATATTGAATCAATCATATCAACATGTAAGATTGAGAGAATAAGAGCAAGTGAAGGGAAAATTCAAATATTATTTAGGAGGGAAAATGAGAGTTGGTTACAAGAGCATCACCTTCTAATGAAGATTAGAGGGCTATTTATAGGCAATGGGAGGGAGACTTCCCTTCCTTATTTTCTAACTTGACAATACTAGTCCCTAGA
>BQNB010139114.1:0-17602 GCA_026074375.1 Tanacetum coccineum
TATCTTGCAATAATTATATAAAAGTGGGTAAAATACGTGGGATAAATGATAGTAAAGTATGGCGTTATTTGATGATATCAATCCTACTGCTCAAAAAATTCAATATCGAGATCCATGATAAGAAAGGTGCTAAAAATCTAGCAGATGATCATCTCTCCCGACTTGAAAATCCAGACCTTGGGAAGCTAACCAAGGCTGAAATAAGGGACTTATTTCCTGAAGAACGGTTAATGGCAATTTCTGACAAGAACAACGAACCGTGGTTTGCTGACTATGCTAACTATTTAGCTCGCCGGGTACTACCCTTCCGATCCACCCGTCAAGAGAAGCAAAAATTCTTTAGCGATTTGAGGCTTTACTTTTGGGATGAGCCCTTTCGATTCAAACAGTGTGCTGACCGAATCGTACGAAGGTGCATGGCCGGAGATGAAGCAGCACAAATTCTTCAACAATGTCACAGCGAACCATCTGGAGGACATCATGGCATCACCACCACCACAAGAAAATTCTTCGAGGCTGGGTTTTACTGGCCACATATCTTATGAGATGTATGTAAGTTGGTACAAGTTTGCGATGCATATCAACGAGTAGGAAACATCTCATCAAGGGACGAAACACCTCAGAAATACATCTAAGTCTGCAAAATATTTGATGTTTAGGGAGTTGACTTTATGGGACCTTTCCCCTCATTAAACGGAAACAAATACATCCTAGTAGCTATTAACTACGTATCAAAGTTGGTAGAGGCTCAGGCCTTCCCCACCAATGATGCTCGAAACGTAGTAAACTTCCTCAAGAGACTATTCGCATGATTTGGAATACCAAAGGCCCTTATTAGCGATAGAGGTACTCATTTCTGTAACTACCAAATGGAGAAAGCGATGAAAAGGTATGGAGTGGTTCACCGATTCTCAACCGCGTATCACCCTCAGACGAACGGGCAGGTCAAAAACACAAATCGGGAAATAAAACATATCATTAAGAAAACCATCAGGAACAACAAGAAAGATTGGTCTTATAAATTAGATGATGCATTATGGGCATTCCAGACAGCGTTTAAAACCCCTTTAGGAACAACCCCATTTAGAATAATCTACGACAAGGCATGTCATCCCCCTGTCGAATTAAAGCACAAGGCCTACTGGGACATTAAGAACTGCAACCTAAACCTTACGAAAGCTGGGGAAAACCATTTATTACAAATTAATGAGCTGGACAAGATGAGGCTTGGTGCTTATGAAACATCCATCTCCTATAAGGAAAGAACAAAAAGATGGCATGATAAACGGATAAAAGCACCGACTAATTATGAAAAGGGCGATAAGGTACTCTTCTTCAATTCATGCTTAAGGCTGTTCCCAGGAAAACTAAAGTCGAGAGGGTACGAACCATTTTTGGTGAGTAAGGACATGAAAAATGACGTAATTGAGCTGTACGATGAAGATGGTAACGGGTTCATCGTAAATAAACAACGAGTGAAACCATATCAAAAAGTGTATTGGACACCAACAGAGATGACGATATAACTCTGAATGATAAAGGAGAAGTCACGTAATAACGTGTGACTTCGAGTCTAGCTACAAGACTCGTAAATAAAGAAAAGCGCTTTTTAGGAGGCAACCCAATATTTACTTTTCCCGCATATTAGGAGTGTCTTGTGTTTTAACTCTTTATTGTTTGTTTTATTATGTTTGAATTACTTTGTAATCATGCTTTGTTTGTTTGTAACTTCGTCTTATTTGCAATCAAAGGTATTTTACAACAAAATAAGTGTAGGGGAAATATCTGGTTTTTAGAACCAAATTCAAACATTTAAAATGAATTGTTTAGATTAATCCACGTCAGTTTCGAGTCATATGATTGAATTATTAATTCTCAGGTTGTTATGCAGCATTTTGTACAAGAAAATAACTTATAAGAATGAGTGCAGGAAATTTTTCATCAAAAACGAAAAATGAGTTTTCACAGAGTGTGGAGACGGCGTCACGAGCTACACGCGACGCCATCACCACGACACTTGTGACGGGGTCAGGATATTCCTGACGGCGTCAAATGCCTAGTTACAGGAAAACTCGAAAATTTTAAGTTTTTTTAAAATAAAACTTGTACAACACTTAAGAAAGTTGTAATTCTTTTATAAACCTGCAAAACCCTGAGTTTCAAAATTCTCTCATCCTGTCTTTACTGCTTTATAGAGTCAACCCTAATTTCACACTATATATTATTATATCGCACATTTTATGCTTGGTGTAGTTGTCTTTGTCTTTGATTACAGGTTATATTTGATGAGAAGAAGCTTGGAAGTTCTTAGGAAGTTTCATTGTATGATTCTTGGAGGACGATTTAACCAGTTATCGCATGTTTCTTCTCCATTATTGAGCAAACCAGGGGAGTACTAGTTTCTTTTACTTGTTTTCTTTTCCCTTTAATTCATTCTTACGGGTACTTCTATAGAACATTTGGGACAATGTTCAACTTAAGTGTAGGGGGAAATAAAGCTTAGAAACTATTCTTTCATTTGCCAATTGCTTTGTCTTTGAAATGATGAGTAATATATCGAAACATAGCATAAAAAGGTAATTTTAACCAAAATTTAAATTTTTTTATGACACACACCGACGAAAACCGAGTATTAATAGCGTCTCATGGATAGGAATGTATATGACTAGCACAAAAACCCTTAGAATTCCACCCCAAAAATGTGAGGTTCGCCTTTAGATCTATAGGAATTCGGGTATCTATTATTGATACCCAAGATAGTTTATACCTTTAGCTTTCTCGAGTTAAGGAGTGAGCAATCATGTGTATCTATTCCGTCGTTACGGATGTGTATATGTGGTTTTGTCGCCTTTTCTGGAGCATTGAGATCGGTTTAAATTATATGAGTGTACCGATAGTATATTAAATTCTAGAACTTGTTTTTGTGATGCATCCCGAGACCGCATAGTGAGTATTAGGATTTGCTTGATAAGAGGCATTAGGATTAACCCATGTTTTAAACCTGTAATTGTTATGATGGTCACACCGATCATATAACTATCCCACACCCTTGCCATGCACTCATTTTTAGTGCAGGATACCCCTAGTACAACCCTCTGAGCCTATCCTTTTTCACGGTTCTTGTAATTTTCTAGTTAAGCCGGACTATTAATGAAGAGCATTGTCAACCTTTAAACTAATTGTTACACCCAAATCGCCTTAGCCTACCTTGTATGTACCCTCTTTTAGTACATTATTGTTTTAACCCAAGTTAATTATTGAGTACACGGTTGCTAAGTCCTTATCCTTGTAAATACAGTTTTGGGATGATTGGGATTCATGGTAGTATTTATTTCGCGGAAGAATGGGGAAGAAAAGTTAAATCAATACCTCTATATGTTTGTTAGATAATCTCCATGTTATTTTGATCCACCTCAAATCGGATCATTATTTAGATTGTAAATAATCGAGTATGTAAAAGTTCAAGTGTAGGGGTGTATCTAAAAAACCCCATAATGTATTGTATGTTTAAGCAATGGCAGGACAAAATTGTACGAAAAAAATTATATATAAAAAAAGTAAAAATGTACGGGCTGCCATTTGCTTATGTTTATATTAGAGTCAAGAAAAGAAAAGAAGAGATGGTGTTGAGTTGGTGTAGAGTTTGTATACTTTTGTCGAGTCTTTGGCTTAGCAATACCAAACCAAAGTGTATTTTTATAAAATAATTTTCTTAGCTATCCACTTCCACTCCAAATTCACCCAAAGTCCACAACCCAATATATCCTTCTCCATTTTTCGTTTCGTTAATGTTATTCTTAACAACTACATCCCACAACCCGTGATATAGACTCTTAGGATAGTAATGAATAATGCTTGCCACCTAACGGTGGAGTTTGATTCTTTTACCAGCTATGGTTAATTTATATGCTATGACAGGTAATGAGTGTTGATTTTCCATTTCCGTTATGTTATAACTTTATTATAAACACGAGTGTGAAGAGAGCGAATCCCAAACACTGTATGTGAGTGCTAGTATATACTTTCATGCTTTCAGTTACGGGGGTCTTAAAGGTTGTGTTATAAAATTACTTTGTTGAGTTTTAGGTTAACCCATGACCCTCATATTGCTATTGTCTAGGTAGAAAAGCCTATTTACTTAAGGACAAGCAAATCCTAATTGTAGGGGTATTTGATGACGGTGTGCATTTTTTATACACTATTTTGGGGTCATTTAACCCCTTAAATCATGCAAATGTGCCCTGATTATGTGCTTAATCGTTTGTTTTCAGGTTTTTAGCACTTGGGTGACATCTGGAGAAAATACACGTGACTTGGGCTCATTTGGAAAAAACACAGACAAGATTACGGACTATGGGCACAAGATCACCAAGAAGTATTGTTAAAAACGTGGTATGACGAAGTCGAAGGGCTTAGCGACGCCGTCGTGATTATATGGTGTTGGTGGTCTGGATATGGCGAAACTCGTCACAAGGTAGCCGACTTAAAGTGGATCTAGAACCATCTACGTGGTGACGACGTCAGAAGCATAAAGCGACATCATCGCGTCGATATGTCTATATATACAAAACCAATTTTAGGGTTTTAGAGTGGAACTTTTGGGATAACTTTGTATAACTTAGGGAGACGAACCCTAGTCCTTATAGCAACTTCATAGGTCGTATTTAGGGCCTCAAAACCCTATTGTACTACCTTGGATCCATTTTTTAATTCAAGTAATATTATTTATCATTAACCATTCAATATGTCTATGTGTTGTGTGATTGATTTATCTTTTTGCTTCCTTTATAACATGCGAGGCTAAATCCACTTTTGTATTTGCTTATGATTTCTTGAAAGTCGGATTGTAGATCCTTTTACTGTCGCTTCTTATTGATGGATGTGCGCGTTAGGCCTATAGAAAAACCCGTTGTTGGTCTGTATCGCTGTTACATATCTAAGGGAATTACGAGTGGTAGAATGGATGCCATTATAGTGGATCAGTTTCACACGTCCTTGCCCTTATATGTTGAGTCCTCTTTATGGTATTTTCACAAGCATTTATATACTTTTAGGCCTTTCTTGTAATAGTTCTTTCATACTACCCTTATGTGCTTTGCCTTACAGAATATTAAATAGACAGGATGGATTAGTGTTATTCGTTCATAACTTAAGATATACTTACTCATTAAATGACACCAGTGTGACAATCAACAAGATTAGAGAAAAAATCTAATAAGTAATGCATGTTAAGGATATTACATTCAATTATCATAAACGTTATCACCAGTTTAATTAAATTTTTTTAGATATTAATTAGTTTTCGATAATAGTTAAAACAAACCAAACCTCTCAAACCATTGATTTACAGCTTTCTATAAAATATAAAAACACGAAAATAATCTTCTCTCAACCCCTAGAATTCTGTTAGACCATGATCAAGCCTTCCCAACCTAATTCATACCATACCTGAGTTCTTGCCCATATACTCACTACATATGGTTAGTTACTCTGCCTAGGGAGTTGTAAAAAATTCTTGTTGAAGTCTTTAACGACAACCGCATCATTCCTCTTTCGCCCTAAATCTCTCACCGTCGACGTTTACAACTCAAGTTACTTCATAATCAACAAGCTCCCTTTCTGGCGATAAAACCTTATAGTCTTGGTCTGAAATGGTTTACGACACTAAGATAGATATAGCAGTTTTCTTCGGGTACAAACCAAACCCCGTTATGTTTTTATGTCCAACATAATCAATTTTATGATTTTCGGCCTAAACATATAAACACGCGTCGCTTACCATGTTTTCCGACCACGAAGCTAAGTGTCGAGTCCTAATATTAGCTAGGAGAACAATCTTTCAAATCAGCCTAATGTATTTTAAGGCCTAAAAGACTAACCACCACATAAACCAATGCCGTATACATACACCATTTTGGACTAACACTTACTAAAGATGGGAAGAAACCATGGAATCGATCTCTTTATGTAACAAATGTTACAAATGAACTAGGACCACATAATTCGGATCTTGAAGATGATCGAATTTCTTTTTGCAATGAGGAAAAAATGAAAGGATAATAGAATTAGAGCACTTTTAACAGATTAAACAAAGTAATGATCATAAGAGTTTTAGAGAGATTTAATGAGTTCTAAAGGAGATAAGAACTGAAAAAATATGTGCAAAAAGTTAAAAAATAGTTGGAAGTGACCTGACAACCAAAGATTTCTTACTATATATAAATATATAAATATATAATAATAATCAATAATTATAATTCAATTATAGTATACGTATTCCGAAAGACTCAAGAAAATTCCTTTTGACTAAAGGAAAATCAAAAATCTCCCGGGTCGTTTCCCAACGAGGTGTGAATTGAAAATCGGTTACGTTCGTGATCGCGTGAATTGAATGGATAAATATTTTTGGATTGGATTACAAATTCTACAATTAAAATGCAAAAACGATTAAAGAAAACCTAAAAACAAAAGCTAAAAATGATTTAAACCTAAAAACGAGAACGAGACTCAAATCTCGTTCTTTAAAAATACAAATTCTACAAAATTAACCCTACGCGTACAAATTTATTTTTTCTAAGTGCTAAACGATAAAATAAAATTTTGAAAAAAAGAATTATATTTTTTTGACTTTTTAATAATTTATTATGATTTAAAAACTGTTTTAATAAGAAAAATTAATTAAAAATACTAAATGAAAAGAGAAAAATCTGAAAAAATGCTGGAAAATACTTTAAGTTATGCTGGTTTTAAGAAAAATAAAAGTGAGTTACCAGTTATTTGAAAAAGCTGGGTATTAAGCAGAAAAGTGGATTATGGGGCAAAAGTCTTAAATGAATTTAATGAATAAAAGTTGCACACACATAACCAGATGGCCTATTTCGTGTTGTGGTTAGTGTGTTGTGTGGTGTGGGACTCTAAGTGTTAATGGGGAGGTCACAGGGTTCGAATCCTTTGGCTCCCTTTTTGATTAAAATTTTTTATAGTTTTCTCTTTTTTTTAAACTTGTAAATTATGCAAAAATAAGCAACTTTAAAAAAAACAACTTTTTTATAACTTAAAAATAAGCACAGAATAAGATAAAGGAAAACTGGCAGATTTAACTTTTTTCACTAAGTCCTATATAAGCTAAACTGGTGGCTACTTTAAGCAAAAATAAGCAAATGAAAAAGAAGGATAAGCAAAAACAGATGGTCTACTATACCTAATAAGCTAGTCTAAGCAAAATAAGCAACTAAATTAAGCAGAAAAGCTAGAAAAGCCAATAAGCAAAAATGGCAAAAGCTAACAAGCACACAGCCTAAGGGGTAATTTTTGGGCTTATTTTTAAGCCCCTAAAGGGATCCTTAAGGCCAAGTGGGGTATATGTGCTTAAAGCCTAGCTTATGGGCTATCAGAATAAGCAAAGACAAAATAGTTTGAAACAAAGTTAAGCCATAAAAAAGCTAACTGAAAACTGCCTTTTACACAGATGTGCTATTTTTTTGGTTTTCTAAAAAGACAAAGCTCAAGTGAAGGCTTAAAAATAAGTTGGAAAATAAACTACAAATTGAAAAATAAGTTAAAACAGTTGGGACATCTCACCAATGAGCTTATGCTCAAAATTTAAAATCCTAAAAACACTTCTAACTGACTTAAATTTGAAACTGGAAATGGGCTAAAAAAATATAACTTAACAAAATTTTGACAGAGACAAAGTAACTAACAAGACTTTTAACTAATGTATTTTGACACTCAAAAGGACTCAAAAACAAGACTTAAAAGCAGGTTTTGAGGGCCTAATCAAATAAGCTGTTTTAAAAAGTGCTGTCACCATAGATTTTGACAGCCTTTAGAAAAGACTTAAAAATAAACTCTTAAACCAAAAAACTTTTTAAAAAACTGATCAAAAGGACTTAATCAAGCTTGGTAAAGTAGGCAAAATGACCCAAAGGATTTTTTCAACCAGTTTTGACCCACTTTGGGTCTTGACCCAAACACCCCTTTAAATTTGAAAAGACAGTTTTTAGACTGATTTAAAGTGGTTTAAGCTGAGTTTAGTGAAAACAGAATATCAACAATTAATATAAGCAATAAATGTGTATATAACAATACAAGAATAAGCACTAAAATAAGCAAAAGAAAAATAAGCAGATTCAAAGGCAATAATAGACAGATTTAATATAAAACTTAAACAAAGAACAAAATAAGCAAATAACAAATATCAACAAGCATAAACAACTTAAATAAGCAAGATAAGCAGTAAATAAGCAGGTAATAAGCACTTGTACAGTAAAAAGCAAAAAATGAAAAATAAGAAACTTACACAACCCTTGCTCAAAACAGGGTGAATAAAATGATCTACAAGCTCTAGCTTGTCAAAGACAAGCTAGTAAAGTCTTAAAAGCTCTTCCCTTGCTAGCTTTTCTTCCAAATTCAGTTGAGGTACTTTGAGAGTGGAATTTTTTTTATGATTTTTGGTTTTTTAGAAAATATTGAAAACAAATGTTTGTATAAGCTTTTAATGACTCAAAAGCTTACACAAGAGCTTAAAAACAGTATTTAATTGACAAGTTAAGTAAATGACAATAATTAAATAAAACACTTAAATTTCATTAACTTAAAAAAACTTACAATAATTTAAATGACAAGTAATTTAATAAAAGTAAATTGCAATAATTAAAATTGGTACAAATGTTGTTTACAAGCTTTTGACTTAAACAAAATTCGACCCCGGTAAACTAAGAACAAGTCTAGCCTATTTATACTGAAAACCTAGTCTTGAGCTCTTCTTTGTGTGCTTTCTCTATAAGGGGCTTCAAGCATATGTGTTTGTTGTGTGAGTGGAATCCAAAGAGTAATCTCAGCCTTCAGTTAATCTTTGTCCCCAAGTCTTCTAATCGTGACCATTGATTTCTTTATCCAATAGGGGTTTGCAAGATTGCCAAGGTGTCTTTGCCCCATTGTGAGGTGAGAGTGACAGTTTTATTGTAGGTGAACAGTGAACGAGGTTACAGGGTTGTTTGAGAGAGACAGGTGAATAGTGGGGTTTGTGTTTTGGCGGGTAAATAGGGTTTAACTGAGACATGGTAAAGGTTTTGAAGTTGGACAATTATGGCCCCTCAATTTATATTGTTATATTGCATGATTCGTCCATTGTGGTGTATAAGTTTAGAGGGGTTGGCAATTTAGGTCCTTGAGGGTTATATGTGAGTTTGCACATTTAGTCCATGTGGACTAACAAAAGTTAATGTTTAAAGGGTAAAATGGGTTAACAGCCATTAAGTCATACATGGTCCATTTATGTTGTAAGTTTTGGGCCGATTAAGTGTATAAAAGGTGTATGGGCCTATTTGGTCTTCATAATGTTTAAATGGGTTGACCCGGCCCATTGGATGGGTACGGGTGGGCCCATTTAACATTTCTTCGGTTTCTGCTTTGACTTTGACTGTTGACTTTGTCGGGGATGACCTTGACCTTGACTTTTTGGTCTTTGACTATGACTTTGACTTTTACATTTTTCCATTTCGTGCTCGATTTTGTCGTTTTTGCTTGATTTTTCGTCCTTTTTTTGGATATCCTTGTCCTTTTCTCGGATATCCGTTTCCTGCACAATATAAGTAAAACATACAAATACAATGTATTTTGTGGTACGATTTTAGTCATTTTAAGTCTAGTTTTTAAATAGAAACTGGTAATGTGTAATTAAGCACATACCATGACCCATTAATATTTCTTCGGGTTTCAAATATGACCTTATTTTATTAGTTTTTGACCTTTGACTTTGACGGGTTTTACCTGACTTGACTTTTTGGCCTTTGAACTTTGATTAGACTTGTCTTATCCACGCTACTTCCATTATTGTTTTGGTTTTATATCCGTTTTTTTGCTTATTTTTCGTCTTTTATCCTCGGATATCCATTTCCTACACAATATAAGTAACAACATACAAAACACAATTAATAATTGGTACATTTTCAGTCATTTAAGTCCGGTTATTAAATGGAAAAATGTTAATTGAAATTAGTCACCTACCAAAATCCCCCCAACTAACCTATTGCAGGTCCTCCGCAATGCTATAAGTAACACTTAAGAAATGAGACCCTCAATCCCCCACGAAATAACCTCGAAAAGTAATCAAAGAGTTCGTCAAGGGAATAAAAGACATCCAAGAGTTTAGAAAAGCCCTGTTGTTACCATTTTATAGAAATGTATTCACTATTCCTACACAATTTTAGTTCTTTTCATTTTTTCATATTTTTTAGTAACATTTCAGTATTAAGCAAACAAACTAGAACGTTTGACTTTTGTTTATTTTTATAACTTTAGGGATCATAGAACAATATGCATTTCATCCAAAAATCCTAACAAGTATAAATTCCTCTGATCCCCGCTTTTCATAAGTTCCAAACCAATCATAAAAAACGAATCATCTTTAAATATAAGTTAAGATTCTTAACCCTACCATAGTATCAACTATGTGAACATTTCACTCCGACAATATTATATATTAGGTAAATGTGGTCCATTCGATTCAACCATGGATCAACGTTTTGCAAAATTTAATGCTTCACAGATCTAACCGAGAATAATGATTGAAGGCGAGATCATCCCCATGTAGCGACTTTCGTCTCGGCACATCCAACCTTACGGCAAAGTATACCAGGCTTTTGAACACCCACAGAGACTATTATCGGGACTCACGGACCTTCGGTTTTCAAAATCATAGGTTTATCCAGTTTTATACATAGCAAATTTAGAAAAATCACAACTTAAAATGAAATAGTCTTAGTTCAAAAGCATATTTAAATTTAAGAAAAATAAAATTTTCCTATATTTATTACATCACATTTACTACACTTAATATAATTACACTTTCATTAAACTAATGAAATCCTCGACCTTTTAGAAGGATTCAACATCGGGTTGATGAGCGGCAAGATACAAACAAACTTTTTATCAGTCCTCGATGAATTACTACGTGCCTTATTTAGAAGACCGCAACATCGGTTGTGAGCCGGCAAGATGCAGTAAACTTTTATCAGCCCACAGTTTATATTATTACTCATCATTCTTTTTTTTACTTTATTTCACGATATATAGAGAAGACTTCTTTTTGAAAAATTTAAGTATAAATTTGAACTAAGACTAAAATTATTACTATCGACTACATTTCAAATTCAAAAATTGTTGATTTAAGTTTAATTTTCGAAGAGAGCACGTATTATTAATCCGGTTAGAAGCTTATGGGAGAAAAATTCACAAACTACATTATGACACTTAAGATTTCCAACTAATCATGTTAGCTCCAACTCATACTTAACACATTCATTTTCGTTCATGCTAAGATCCGCGAACGCTTAGTCTAAAAGTTAAGGAACAAGCTAGAGCTCAACACGCTCGATCGAGTCAAAATTTATTCTTATTCTACCCAGCAGGAAAGTCAAAATTGTGACAAAACACTTATTTTATTTTTGAAAATTTTTAAATTTTTTCATTTTTTTGAAATTTTGGTGGTAAAAACGGGATTACGTGAAAACAACGACTGCAGGCATAATCAAATCGATAGATCCCCCCATACTAGAATTAAACATTGTCCTCAATGTTTTAAGAAGGGTCTCTACGTAAATCCTAAGCCGTTTATTAAGTATTCTTAAAGATAAACGTTAGTCGATAAGATTTGGATATCGGATTCCCAAAATGAAGCTGAGGATGTGAAGCTCTAGTGAACGAAGGACAAAACTGAGAGCACGAGAGGCTTTAAAAATCCGAGAAATCCTGGACATACAACAACACAATAAACAAAGCACGGAAAATGGGAGAGGCGAGCCTCATCACACAACAAAACACTTATTCATTACTACATAACTACCTTACTACTACTACGATTATACTAGGATAAGCATGGGTTGCCACCCACGAAATGCTTGTTTTAGGTCACTTAGCTTGACCCGATCCCCCCATACTTGAGCTTGTCAAGGGGGATAGAAATGGAGACACGAAACATCCAAAACTCGGATGTCCTCTCCATAAGAGCAAGGAAAAATCTCCATCGGGCTTTTAAGAATTTTAATGACTTTGAAAGCTTTAGGGCCCCGATGAGATAATTCCAGGAGAAGAGAGGTATGAACTCCTTTAGAAGTAAGAATCCCGGGGTTGAAAACGTTTTCCTCATTTTCGGACGAAAACGAGAGTAAAGCTATGAGCCCGGGAACTTCTTTGTGGAAATGAAGTTCATAAAGAGAAAGAGGAGGATCTAAATACTCAAGAATTAAAGAAGCATTAGTGGTCTTCTTTACATTCTTTTCCATAGTTGCACAGTTGGTGACTTCAAAATGGTTCTCATGAATGAGTATTCTCGGATTAAATACCTTGTCCTCGTTGTTGGTAGAAGGCAAAGCATCAACCTTGGAAAAATCCTCATAGAAAACCAAGTCACACACGAGAAAAGGAAGGAAATCACTTGATCAAGGTGGATCAAGTTCATCAATCAAGATTTTAGAATCTTTAAATTTCTCTTCCTTGGAGTAAAAAGGATCATCATAAGTATCATCATTAACGGTCTCAAGATCAAAAAGTTCATCATCATAATCATCCCATTATGGTGAGGATGAGTAATCAAGAGCATGTTCATCGATGAACATCTCAGAAAGGGTATCAACAAGATTGTCATCAGGAGAATTCTTATCAACCGAATCTTCGAGAATAAAATCCATTTCCTCGATAGGATCATGGTTAAGCAAATACTCTATATCTCGAAGATCGAATTCGGCATCAAATGGAAGATCATCATTTCCCGGTGGAAATGTGATATGAGCCAGTTCATCGGCGAACTCCTCAAGAAAATAGTCGCTAGTCTCAGAAATTGGGAGACTAGGTGAAGAAGAATTGGTACTGCCACTTAAAGAATTATAAAAAGGAGGGAGAGGAGATGAAGGGTTACTATTTCCCGGTGGAAATGAATCACTTGCGAGATAAGCTTCGAATTCTTCCCAAATTAAATCACTTTCTTCGATGGAAGTAAGCGTGGGGGAAGAAGAAGACTTAGTCACGGTTTCTGAAATCGAAGTGGGATTGCCACTTATTAGATTGATAACTTCCGGTGAAGTTAAATCGGTATGAGAAGAAAAAGTGAGATTGCCACTTTGATGATTTGTTGCAAACAAATCTTCAAGATATTCTTTGTGATAAATATTATAGATATCAATCATGTTGATTGATTATTTTTTAGGTGTATTAGAATATCTTGAAGTGTCATTTCTCATATTCAAGATCAATCTTTCGTCACCGTCACGGAGAATCATTTCTTCTCCGTGAACGTCGATCAAAGCACGAGCGGTCCTCAAGAAAGGTCTTCCCAAGATGAGGGGGACACGAGGATCGCTTTCATAATCAACGATGACGAAATCGGCAGGGAATGTGAACTTTACAACCGGAACAAAACATCGCTTGCAATTCCGACCGGAGTGCAAATCTCCCGGTTAGCAAGTTCAAGGGCCATTTGGGTGGAAATAAGCTCGGGTAAACCTAACTTTTTCCAAACCGAGAATGGCATCAAGTTGATGCTAGCAGCTAGATCGGCTAGGGCTTTGCACTTGAGCTCACTAAATCCACACGGAATGAGAAATTTCCCTGGGTCTTTGAGTTTTTTGGGTAACTTATTTAGGATGACCGCTGAGCAATTTTCATTAAGGGGTGTATTTTCCAATTCTAAAAGTTTCTCCTTGTTGGAAAGGAGACTTTTGAGCATTTTTTGGTATTTCGGGATAAGAATCAAAGCATCGGCAAGAGTTATATTGATATGAAGTTGTTTAAACATTTGCCAAAATTTGTGGATTTGGACTTCATCTTTTTATTTATGTTTTTCTTGGTTCATTCTTGACTGATAAGGGATATGAGGATGACGAGGATCCCTTTGGTAAACCATATAATTTCTTTGAGAAGGAGGTTTAGCTTTTTGGACAAGAGGAGGTGGGACCTTAATGGTAAACTTACCATGTTCCGGGTCCGTTAAAGTCTCCTCAACACGTTTATCCTCCTCCGGATTAATGAATAGAGGAGGCATAGGAACGGAAGGTCCATCAAGAACAAGTCCACTTCGAGTGGTAATGACTTTCAATTCACCTTTTGGGTTAGCAATGGTGTTGCTAGGGAGAGATCCTGTATCCGAAGTAGAAGCGGTGTTCATTTGGAAAAAGCTAGCCATCATGTTCTTAAGCTCATTAGTTTGGTTAGACATTAAAGCTTGAATCGAAGTTTGCATTTCATTTCTTAACTCATTTTTCACATTGTTAATTTGAGCTTGCATGGCTTTTATATTAACATCATTCATTTTCTTAATTTTCTCCAATTCACTTAAAGGAACACTTTGATTTTGTTGAATTGGAGCTTGATAATTTGCATTTTGATTGAAATTGTTTCCTCGGTTATATCCTTGAGGTTGGCTAAAACGGTTTTGATTATTTTGCCCGTTTTGTTGAACAAAACCCGGTGGTCTTGTTTGATTAGCCACACCTGGAGGACGATAACCGGAATTACCCTGATTGTAGTTACCCGCGGCTGCTGCAACGTATCCTTGAATATTATCCCGATATTCTGGGAAAGTGTTGCCATCGGCGGCGAGACACTGATAGTACGGATGAGCACCACCGCAAGTGACACAAATCTCCTCAACGGCTTTTACGGAAGCTGGAGGTGGGGTTGCTTGAAATTGTTTTAGAATAGCCGTCATGGCGGTAGTCACAACACTCGTTTGCTGATTTACTGCATGAGTAAGTTTGGCTATATCGGAAGAAGAAGAATTACCATCACTTGATTTCACTTGAGAAACAATCGATTTGTTTCGTGAATTGCGGACCTTGGATTTGTTTTCGATAATCGTCAACACATCTCGAGTACTTCTTTCCAAAAGATTACCACCGGCGGCAGAATTCAAAGAATCTTGGTCGGTTGGGTTTAAGGCATTGTAGAAGGTATCAAGTTGGTGCAATTCGGTAAAACCATGATGAGGACAAGCACGAAGGAGATCTTTGTAACGGTCCCATGCCTCATGAAACGATTCTCTAAAACGTTGTTCAAAGTTGGAAATTTTATTTCGGAGATTTGTCGTTCTTAAGGGAGGAAAGAATTCATTGATGAATTTGGAAACAAGATCTTCCCAAGTGAGAATAGAACGAGGGGGTTCTTTTTCGAGCCAACGATGGGCTGCCCTCGCAAGAGAGAAAGGAAAAAGCATAAGCTTAATCACTGAATTAGGCACATCCTTGTATTTTATGGTTGAAGTTATTTTGTTGAACCAATGGATGTGGTCATGAGGATTGTCTTTTTTAAGTCCGAAGAATTGGTCCGAAGTCATCATATTAATGAGACTGTGCTTGAGCTCGAAATGCTCAGCAAGAATTGGTGGAACCATGATTGCCTCCGCATAACCCTCGGTGGGTGCACGGAGCAATTCCGCCATAGTACGTTGATCGGCCATCGTAACTACGGGAGATTCTTCAAGAGAAAAAGGTTGCTTTGAACGTCTACCGTTACGACGTTTCGAGTTTGAAGTGGTTAGATTTATAAAAGAATTACCTACGAGATTAGAAGAAGAACAAGTGCGCATGCACTAAAAAGATTAAAAGAAAAATATTTTTGGTTTTTCAATTTATTTCACAATTTATTTTAATGGACAAAACGAGATCGAATAACTTAAACCAATAATCGACAAGCTTCACGGTAGCTCTTTAAAAGAAAAACGCACAAAGGAGCGGAGGAGTAGGAAAGCGCGAAGCTATTAAAAACCTTTCTCCTTTAGGGTCGTAGTTCCTCGGAACAACCCTCCTTAAACCCCTCTTATAGTTTGTTAAACTTTTAAAGGTGAGCCGTACGTCGCAAGTGACACAAAGGCAAGTTTTGAATCTTCTGTTTGGGAACTTATTATGATAATGCTCAAGTTAAGAGCATTATATTGATGATAATTTTTATTTCTTGATTAAGGACAATTTTTTTATGTTTTTGATTTTTTCTTGATTTTATCTTATACTAATACTAATAAAAGAAAATGAAAAATATTTTTGTATTTTTGTATTTTTATAAATAAAAGAAAATATTCACAAACGGGAATGATAACTTCACGAGGGAAGGGTCTTCAAAAACTAATCTTCAAACGTATTCACGAAAATCGCACACACCTCCCCGGAAGCGGCTCCAAAATGATAACCGACCTTTTTAGGGGTTAATTATATATCAATTATAGTATATGTATTTCGAAAGACTCAAAAAATTCCTTTTGACCAAAGGAAAATCAAAAATCTCCCGGGTCGTTTCCCAACGAGGCGTGAATTGAAAATCGGGTATACGTTTGTGATCGCGTTTTTGAATGGTTCAAAGATTTTTGGTTTGGATTCCTAATTCTACACTTAAAATGCAAAAACGAATAAAGGAAACCTAAAAACGAAAGCGAATAAGGCTAAAACACGAAAAACGAGAACGGGATTCTAATCCCGTTCTTTAAAAATCGAAATCCTAAAAATTTAATCCTACGAACGCAAATTTAATTTTCCTAAGTCCTAAATGATAAAAGAAAATTTTCTAAAAAAGAATTATATTTTTTTGACTTTTTTAAAATTTTTGATAATTTTATGTACTATAATTAATAAATTTATTTTTTATGAATTAAAAATGATTTATAACATAATTTAAATATAAAAAAAATACTAAACGATTTATAAAAAATCTAAAAAAATTCTTAAAATATCTTAAACAATACAATTCCAAGAAAATTAAAAGGGATAAAACAACTTATAAAGATAAGCTGTTAAAAAACTAAAACAGCTTAATGGGCTAAAAAGAGGGTAAAAGAATTAATTGTGCAAACTAAGACAGAAAAGAACCAAGGAAGGTAGTGTTTTGTGTGGTGTGGTTAAAAAGGGTATTGAGGGTGTTGAGGTCCAGGGATCGAGACATGTGCTCACCTTAGACTACCACCATTCCCCTTGTTTGCTTTTATTAAAAACCTTTTAAATACAGCTTATAAATAAGCTGTAAACTACCAACTTTAATAAAGGAAAATTTTTTAAAACTTAAAAATAAGCACGAAATAAGCAAAAGAAAATGACAGATATGGCTTTTTACACTAAGGACTAAAATGCTAACTGTTTTGGCTTTTTAAAACACAATAAGCAAATGCAACTATAAAATAAGCAAACACAAATATACACCTACACCTAATAAGCACTAAAGACCAAAAATAAGCAAATAAAATAAGCTAAACTAAGCTAAAAATGAAAGAATTACTAAAATGCTTAAAAACTTAAATTCTAAACCTCAAATGCTCATAAGCTTGGATAAGCTCTAATCTAAGCTACATAAGCTAAAAGAACCTATAACCTAACTTAATAAGAAAATCTAAACCTAAAATAAGGCAAACCTAACAGCTAAAATGCTTAAATAAGCAAATAAGCAAATTGGCCAAATCTGACAGACAAACAGCCTATAGGGCACTTTTGAGCTTATTTTTAAGCTCCTAAATGGATCCTTATGGGTATAGGGCTTATACTAGCTTAAAGCTTAGCCTATAAGCTATCTAAAACTACAAATGAAAGAGAGTTTGAAATTCTAATAAGCCCTAAAAAAGTGAAGT